>CM053260.1:12333766-12406036 GCA_028583405.1 Pogonophryne albipinna | reverse complement strand
TGACTGTAGCAAGCTATACGTTGGTGGATACATTTTCATGCATTCTGATGACTACGCATAAACTGTTCAGCTTTTATGTGATTTAATTATCTGTCTATATGGGCTCAGACAATGACAAAATAAGATGATCGTTTTCTATATTAGGTAAGTTGTACGCATAATGTTGTTAACAACTATGTAGTCCAGGTATAGTCAATTTATGGCCTGGTTGCCGACTCAATGTAATTTACAATTGAAATAAAGGTACTTACAATGGGGATTTTATTTTGTACTTTTATGGTAAATTAGCTCCCAGAGTTCATAAAAAGTATGCTAATATCTTGTCTCACTTGTCAATCATTGAAAAAGGTTACATCATTGGAGGCCCAAGTCCAATTTACAAACGGGTAGGTTCAGGACCTCCAGACCTAAAGACCAAATGACAAATATACATAATCTGGACGACAAAGCATTAAGCTAAAATGCATAATTAATCTAATGTTAAAATGATGTATACACACAAAATGAATTCATCTTCTTGAGTCCTAAAAATAGTAGAATAGTAAAGGGGTGTGGCTAGGCTAGGGAACGTGGGACACAGACTATTTAAAAAATGTTGAACGATAAAAAGGTTTGAAATTCACAATTTACTGTAGGTTTTATTTTATAGTTCAGCAGTTTTTTTTACACTGATACTGAACAGTCAGCAGATGTCACTCTTACCCTAGTTTTGTACTATTACTTACTCGCCTCAGTCTCTTAGATTGCAGCATTTGTGCATATTGACTATTGATTCATTTTGATTAACTGGAAAGTGCCCCCGTCATGACGAGCTGAAATAGCTCAGTTGGGAGAGCGTTAGACTGAAGATCTGAAGGTCCCTGGTTCGATCCCTGGTTTCAGCAGGCAATCTGAGTTTTATGGGGAGACTGTGGCCGTGTCCCAATTCAGGGGCTGCACCCTTCGGAGGCTGCATTTGTAGACCGCATACGTCACTTCCGCCGGAAGAAGGCTATCCCAATTTTAAAAAAAGACTCCTCCGAATGCGGCCCACGAATGCAGCCTTCTTTTCCCGGATTTGGAGGATACATCTGATGTATCCTCCGCGGTCTACCATATCCCAGGGTGCAGGGCCGGCCCTTGGCACTGGCGAACTAGGCGGTCGCCTTGGGCGCCAGATCTGGAGGGGCGCTGCGCTGGGAGAAACAAAAAAATATATATAATTTTTTTTTTGTATTCTGCCTAGTTTTCTGCCCTTGATGTAATACATTTACATTAATAATTGAATAAAGTAAACACCCTTTGCACCCCGGGCCGGCAACATTTTGCATTTGCCCTGTACGATGGGCGCTGTAAGGGATGAAAGTGGGGGATGTTGACTTACCAGGCGCCCGCAGCTCACAGCCAAAGTGAGAGAGAGCCTCCGAGCGAGCAAGAGAGAGAGAGAGAGGGTGCGCATCGGTACCGCCTAAGGATTGTTTGCCTGAAATGCTTAGAGTTACATTTTGCAATAATACTTTTTCAACCCTGTGTTCATTGGCGGTTCTAGAACATTTTACATGGGGTGGCAAAGGGGGGGCAAGAGGTCATGCCAGGGTGGCATGGGAGGGTGGACAGTACGTGGTATTTTATACTGTTATATATAACCTATTTATTGTTAAATCATGGCCTAACACAAGTGTTCTTAATGCACAAGAGAAACAAGGTGTTCAGACAAACAAACTAAAATATAGTATAAAACAGCAGAAAATACTCATGATACCCTAGCATTCTGTTTACTGTAAGTACAGTAAAAGTACTTAATTATAATGAAGTACACAAATGACATCACCCATCTCTTAAGATAGCTAAAGGTGACCTGTGCAGCAACACATTTCAATACATATTTGTCAATACTAAGAGCCGCTAGATTGTGCTGCTGTGATGGAATATGTATGCAAGAAGAATAAAAACATACCATGTGGTCCAGCTGGAGTCTCCTCTGCCTCCTGATCCCTGCCTCTGGCCCTCTTTCTGACACTTCATCTTTATTTCTCACAAACATGTCTTCTTCTTCACTAATGTCTTCATCTCCTCCTGCCTTTCTCCTGCTCTGACCCTCCTGGTCTCTTCAGTGTACTCTCTTTTCCTCTTTCTGTTCGTCCTTGTTTGATGTTCTCATAAACGAGTCATGTTTATCATAGAACTTGGTTTAATAACCTTAATAGTGACGGAGCAACATTACTGTACATCCATATGGCAGTTATCACAACACTACTCGAACCCCGCCTGTAGATCCCTACCTCCGGTACGGTGTCTGCAGAAGGACATAGAGACCAAATGTGAATACTCTACATCCCCTTTCTTTAGCTCTTCCTACAGTAGTGAACAAAACTGTTATATTGAGCACATATGACAGAACATACAAAATGCTGCAAATGTACACATTATCAAACTATGTTTGCATTTAGTAACTGATGAACACAAAGGCTATCTCAAAGAATGCGTGTAGCAATTAACTCAGTAATTACTACAGTAACAAAGTAGATTACTAAAATAGAATACATTTGCACTGTGAAACAAAACTTTAAGCCTCAATATGGCATAACTATGTGAACTAACAGTTTAGAGTCATTGTTCTCAGAGTGCTTATGCATACATGACAAAGCTTCAGTCTCTGTATTTGGGATTAGGCTTGATAGCACGGCCTGAGCGTGTCCTGTAGACACTCTCAGGAGTGTCTGACAGCAGTTTAGCTGTGGGAACATCAGCCCTCATGTGTTCACTGTTCAGTGATTCCTGTGTGTTACAATCTGTAAACTCAAGTCCTGTGTCCTGATGATCAGTGTCACTTGGAGGTATGTGACGGGACAGGCTCAGCTACAGGCAGAATGTGCCTACGATTCCTTCTGTACAGCTTCCCGTCTGAGTGGACGACGTATGACCGGGGTTCTTTGCAAACCTCTTGAATCATTCCAGTCCTGTTGTAACCTTGTGGGGTCTGTATCCTAACAACCTGTCCTTCCATCAAAGGTTGTAGTGGTCGGCTTGACTTATCATAGCACTGTTTTTGATACAGCCTCTTGTTTAGAAGCTGGGCTTTTACCTCTTGTGGATGACGCATGTCTGGCTCAAGCAGCTTCACCGAGACTGGGAGTGTTGTACGCAGGGGTTAAATTGGGATTTGATATGTGGGGGGGCTCTGTGTGGAGGTGCGAGAGGGGGGCGGAGGTCGAGGATCTCATTATTTGACTTAAGGGATATACACTGTGGCCCTAAAGCAACTGCTCCATTATCTGTATCAAATGCACACTTGATGTCACCAAATGTCACAGTCAAAATAGAAAGTACTACAAATAAACTGGAATTCATTTACATCTTAAATTATTAATATATATACACAAAAAAAGGTTTACAAATATCCAACCTTCAAATTGCTTTTTTAAATCAACACTGCTCTGCACACTTGCTAAAGAACATTTGTCTGGAAATCTCAATTCCTTTGTAGGGCTGCGTGAGTATGGCCAAAAGTATGGGAGTAAATCTCACTGTAAACTATCTAATCATCACCAAATTCTGTGTTATTATGACCGATCATAACTCAGCTTTATGCAGACGTACATTTAGCATGGTGTACAGGGCCGGTTTTTGGCATAGGCAAAGCGGTCGCCTAGGGAGGCAGATCTGGGGGGGCGCTGCGGTGGCAGCTCTGGGAGGGAAAAAAACATTTTTGACTGTTAGAGCTCATCCTAATTTTCGGCCTTGATGTAAAAACATTCATAATTAAGTAAATGTAACACCCTTTTCACCCCGGTTACACTTTTCATTTGCCCTGTACGATGGGCGCTGTAAGTGATGAAAGTGCAGGGGTGTTGGCTTATCTGGCGCCCGCAGCTCACAGATAAAGTGGGCGTGGGAGCGAGCGAGAGAGATAAATGCAATTTATGTTAACACATATTTCCAAGGCACTCCTTTATAATTATTGGGATGAACAGGTTTGAAATCATTTCAATGTATAGGCTACTATAGGACAGTGTTAGGAACTTGGATACACAAGGGAAAAAGGACTCAAATGCACGACCCAGGAGCCAGAGATAAAGTATAAGTAATATACTTTATTGCCAAAAGGGATATTCAAAACAGATAACGGAACTCTTAACGAGTCGAACAAAAATAGGCTTCACAAAGGCACAACAAAAAATCACTCACAACGTGAGGAACAAACTTACAATAAGTTTTAGGAGCATGAATAAAGCAGGTAACCAAAAGAGCAACCGTGATGGGCAGAGTTCTGGCATGAGGACAGGACAAGACGAACTGACACTGAACACTGGGAGACTGGGGACTTTAAACACTCAACAACAAGACACAGGTGAACACAATCAGGGGCGGGGCTGATACTGATGAGGGCGGGAGAACATATGAGGAAAGTGAGTCAAGGGACCTGAAATGAGGCGTGAAACAAACAAAACAGGAAGTGAGCAATAATAACACATAAACATGAAACATGATTACTAACACTTTTGACGGTGCACAACAGTAACCCCCCCTCTAGGGCCGACTCCTGACGGCCCAGGCCGATCATAAAAATCCTGAATCAGGGTTTTATCCACAATAAACCTCGCAGGAACCCAGCATCTTGCCTCGAGACCATAACCCACCCAATCCACCAGGAATTGTTTTCCTCGACCCCTATTGCGGACTTCCAGCAACTTGCGGACCTTGTACGTTAGGCCACCTTCGAAGAACTGGGGTGGTGGAGGGGGCTTGGAGGCGGGAATCAGCGTGCTCTCATGAACTGGCTTTATTTTGCTGACGTGGAATGTAGGGTGTACCCCCATGGGTCTGGGAAGTCTTAGGCGCACAGACACCGGATTGATGACTCTTGACACCGGAAAAGGCCCCACAAACCTTGGAGTCAACTTTTTGGAAGCCACCTGAAGTGGTAGGTCCTTGGTGGAAAGCCAGACCTTTTGACCCGGTTTGTAGATGGGAGCGGCCCTGCGGTGGATGTCTGCTACATCCTTCATCCGAGCCGAACTTCGTAGCAGAGATTGGCGAGCTCCAGCCCAAACTCGGCGACAGCGTCTAATCAAGGCGTGAGCTGATGGTACCTTAACTTCCCCTTCGTCGGTTGAGAACAGCGGCGGTTGATAACCATTGGCACAATGGAAAGGCGAGAGACCTGTGGCCGCCGTGGGAAGAGTATTGTGGGCAAACTCCACCCAAGTGAGGTGGTCGCTCCAGTTGGTCTGGTTCTGGAAAACGAGACAGCGTAGTGTAGTCTCCAGTTCTTGATTCAGACGCTCCGACTGTCCATTTGATTGAGGGTGGTAACCTGAAGACAAGCTGACAGTAGCGCCTATGAGTCTGCAAAACTCCTTCCAGAAAGCTGAAATGAATTGTGGACCTCTGTCGGAAACAATGTCATTTGGAAATCCGTGGATCCTGAATATCTGGTTCATCATGACCTCTGCGGTACTCTTGGCAGAGGGGATCTTGGTTAGAGGAATGAAATGAACCATCTTGGAGAACCGGTCCACCACTGTCAGAACCGTAGTTTTGCCTCTGGACGAGGGAAGACCTGTCACAAAGTCCATAGATATATGTGACCAGGGACGTTGAGGAATCGGCAGTGGTTGGAGCAAACCCATCTTGACCTGGGACGAGGTCTTATTGCAGGCACACACCGGACAAGCCGCTACGTACTCCTGCACATCCTTCTTCATGGCTGGCCACCAGAAACGCTGCTTAATCCTGTACATAGTCCTTTTAACTCCAGGGTGGCACGAGATCACCGACGTGTGTGCCCAGTGGATGACCTTAGAGTGGAGGGACACAGGAACAAAGAGCAGGTGGTTTGGACACTTGCTAGGTGCTGGGTTTAATGCGTTAGCCTGTTTAACGTCCAATTCTAGTTGCCAGGAAAAGGCTCCGACCAAACGGTTTAATGGAAGGATGGTCTTGGGCTCTACCGAAAAAGGTTCTGGCTCGAAAAGGCGAGACAAGGCATCAGGCTTCTGATTCTGAGATCCGGGACGGAAAGAGAGAGTGAAGTTGAACCTACTGAAAAATAGAGTCCACCTGGCCTGCCGAGAGTTGAGGCGTTTAGCCTTTCTGATATACTCCAGGATTTTATGGTCTGTCCAAACTAAGAACGGCTGTTCTGCCCCCTCCAACCAGTGTCTCCATTCCACCAGAGCAGCTTTTACAGCTAACAGTTCCTTATTTCCCACATCGTAGTTCTTCTCTGCCGCCGTCAGCTTCCGCGACAGGAAGGCACATGGGTGTATCCTGTTGTCTTTCAAGGATTTTTGGGACAAAATGCCTCCAATTCCCTCATTGGAAGCATCGACCTCGACCACAAACTGGCGCTGGGGATCCGGAATGGTGAGAATCGGCGCTGTGGTGAACCTCTCCCTGAGGAGCTGGAAAGCGCAGTCAGCCTGGGGAGTCCACTTGAAGGGAACTTTGGAAGAAGTCAGAACATGCAGAGGAGCAGCTACGGAACTGAAGTTTCTTATAAACTTTCTGTAGAAGTTTGCAAACCCTAAGAACTGCTGAACCTTCTTCCTGGAGTCTGGTGTTGGCCACTTGGAAACTGCACTGACTTTAGCAGGTTCCATCTGCATCTGGTTTGGTGAGATTATATATCCTAGAAAGGCCACCTTTTCTACGTGAAACTCACACTTCTCTGCCTTGACATATAATTGATTTTCGAGTAGTTTCTGCAGAACCTGACGGACATGGTGAACATGGGACTTAGAGTCTGGTGAGAAAATCAAAATGTCATCAAGGTACACAAACACAGAAACATTCAAAAATTCCCGCAAAACCTCATTCACAAAACCCTGAAACACAGCTGGTGCATTACACAGTCCAAAAGGCATCACAAGGTATTCATAGTGACCGCTCTGAGTATTAAATCCTGTTTTCCACTCATCCCCTTCCCTTATTCTAACCAAGTGATATGCATTTCTTAAGTCCAGCTTGGTAAAAATCTTGGCAGTCTGAAGTAGCTCGAAAGCAGAGGACATGAGTGGCAGAGGATAGCGGTTTTTCACCGTAATGTCATTAAGAGGGCTGTAGTCTATGCAAGGTCTCAGAGAACCGTCCTTTTTTCCTACGAAGAAAAACCCCGCTCCAGCTGGGGAAGATGAAGGACGGATAATCCCTGATTTGAGAGAAGCGGAAATGTAGTCGTCCATTGCCGCTCTCTCTGGCCTTGAGATCGAATACAGTTTTCCCTTGGGAATGGGAGCCCCCGGTAAGAGATTAATGGGGCAATCAAAAGGTCGGTGAGGAGGTAACGACATGGCTTTTGATTTGTTAAAGGCTTCCTTAAGATCATGATAACATGACGGTACTTTCTGTAGGTCAGGATAGTCTGGGTGATCTATGACGATCCTACTAGGGTCTGTTGGTGCTTTAACAGAGCGTGAATGTTTACACCTGTTAATGCAATCCTCTCCCCACTCCTTAACCTTTCCTGAGCGCCAGTCAATGTGTGGGTTGTGGATTTTTAGCCACGGAAAACCCAAAATAACCGGATGCTGAGCCGATTCAAAAATGTGAAACTGCATAACTTCAGTGTGGTCATTATTTACAGTGATCTGGATAGGTTCTGTGCAGTGGGTGACTGTAAACAACAAACGTCCGTCTAAAGCACTGGCGGTAATGGGAGAAGATAGAGGGACAGTCTTTATACCAAGCTGTTTGACTATGCCCCAATCCATAAGACTTTCGTCCGCTCCTGAGTCTATTAGCACTCCTTGGGAAATGACCTGATCATTAATAAAAATGTTTACCTTGGTAACTGGACGAGGAGGAAAGTCTGTGGAAAACTTGCTCACCAGCGCCCTCCTCTTGGCTGGTAAGCTTGCTCTTTTCCCGGACATGACGCGAGTTGGTGACCCGGCTGGCCACAGTAGAAACAACACCCTTCTCGTAGCCGGCGCTGTCTCTCCTCCAAGGAAAGCCTGGTCCTTCCCAACTGCATGGGTTCATCTGCAACAGGCGGAGATGCTGTCCTCCAACGGACCGAATCCGCTGGCTGGGAAACCTCCTCTGGTGGAAAGGCTCGTGGAGAAAAGCCCTGGAAACTGGGATGTCCGTCACGGCTGTGTCGACGTTCTCTCTCTCTTTCCCGAAGTCGGTTGTCGATCTGGATGGAAACGGCGATGAGAGATTCCAGGTCCCGGGGTACCTCCAGGGGAGCCAGCTGGTCCTTGATTGAATCTGATAATCCAGTCAGAAAAGCGTCGCGAAGAGCCGGAATATTCCACCCGCTGTCCGCTGCTGCCGTGCGAAACTCGATAGCATAATCCACCACCTGGCGCTTATGCTGCCGCATCTGAAGTAGTCTTCGGCTGGCTTCTGTTGCAGGTGATGAATGGTCAAAAATACGACTCATAGTGTCTGTGAAGTCGGGTAATGAGTAACATAGTTCCGTGTCTCTGGACCATTCTGCAGTAGCCCAGGCTGCAGCTCTTCCCGTTAAATGGGACACGATGAACGCCACTTTACCATGGTCTGATGAAAAAGCGCCTGGGTTGTGTTGGAAATGCAGGTCGCACTGCACCAGGAAAGCTCTGCCATTGATGGTATCACCGGAAAACCTCTCCGGGAGAGCCAGCCGTAGTGCGGAAGACACAGCCTGGCTTGGATTGACAGCGTCAATAGGGTCCGCAACATGCATGCGGTCAGCTGTGACTGACGTCATCGGCGGAGCAGTCTGAAGTTGAATGTTGAACTGCTGCATCTGATTCGCCAGCTGTTGTATCTGTGCAGAGACGGAAACCTGAAGTTCGGCCTGGTTTCCTACCAGTGTCTGCACTCCTTGGCGGATTAATCCCAGCTGTTCCTCTTGATAAAAAATCCTCGCGCCTTGGGCTGACAGGGCGGCGTGAAGAGCTTTTGGGTCGGCTGAGTCCATTGTGGTCAGTTCGTTCTGTTAGGAACTTGGATACACAAGGGAAAAAGGACTCAAATGCACGACCCAGGAGCCAGAGATAAAGTATAAGTAATATACTTTATTGCCAAAAGGGATATTCAAAACAGATAACGGAACTCTTAACGAGTCGAACAAAAATAGGCTTCACAAAGGCACAACAAAAAATCACTCACAACGTGAGGAACAAACTTACAATAAGTTTTAGGAGCATGAATAAAGCAGGTAACCAAAAGAGCAACCCTGATGGGCAGAGTTCTGGCATGAGGACAGGACAAGACGAACTGACACTGAACGCTGGGAGACTGGGGACTTTAAACACTCAACAACAAGACACAGGTGAACACAATCAGGGGCGGGGCTGATACTGATGAGGGCGGGAGAACATATGAGGAAAGTGAGTCAAGGGACCTGAAATGAGGCGTGAAACAAACAAAACAGGAAGTGAGCAATAATAACACATAAACATGAAACATGATTACTAACACTTTTGACGGTGCACAACAGACAGTAAACCCAAAATATCGTTTAAAACCTGAGAGATACAAAAATATGCATAAATAAATGTTAACTAGGTAAAATAAGATATGAATGAACATCAAAAATAAAATAAGTAACATTGATTTGTTATTGGCTATGGTATGTTATTGGTTATGTTCACACACCGCTGACTCTCTGCACGAAGGAGCCGCAGTGCTGCAGCTCCTGATCGGAGCAGAGACACACGTTCACCAGAGCCATATAATAGAAGAGTTACGACATCTCCGTTCACTCCAATGGACCACTTTTTTACAGCAATGGCGGATCGTGGAGCCTCTCAATCGTTCCCCGGAAGTTAGCGCCAAGGCTAGCAGAGCTGTAGAGTTGCAGCATAATAGACCGTTGGTGACGGACTTTTAAAGGTAAGAAGAAGTTTAAAGATTTATATTGCGGATATTATCAGTACATCTGATTCAAATGAACATGTGTATTAAAGGATGTCAGTGGATTATCCCTAAATTAGTAGATTTAGGGAACGTTTACAGATAACAGATCAAGCTAGGATACCGAAGCAAGTTAGCAACACACGTTGAACAGCCTTTTAATTGTAAATTCCGTTCTCTTAATGTCATTTCGTCCAACGTTGTTGAATTAGAGAAGAGGGGCTTCTAAACGGGATTGTATGCGGGGGTGGAGGGAGTTAAATATTAGATAAATATAACTTTGGTGCGTGTAAGAGTGAGTGTTTTTAGCAGAGCCATATTGTGTCCTTGTGATTATGTTGATTATTACCTGTCTGTATAATGTTGCAGCTCAGCTGATTTTGGATTGATGGCAAAGGGAGAGGGACTTAAGTGAGAGTGAAAACACAAGGTAAGTTTAATACTACTGTTTTATATAAGTAAGCATACTAAACATGTATTCTATCACTGTATTATATAAGTAATCTTGTTAGTAACCTACTGTATGGCAGGTGGAGGGGCAGTGATGTTACAGGTGGAGGAGCAAAACTGCAAGACTGCAAACTCACAAGACAGAGAAATCGAAGTATGTTCTCCAGAGAAGACGTTGATTTCACTTCAATTTTTTCATATTTTCTAAAGATGTGGAAATGGCACAAAAAAAACTTGAGAGCTGTAACCAAGACAACTGTAACAACATGAGTAGAGAGCCACCAAGGTTTTTCAAGTCCCTCTCTTACTCCATTTTGCCAACCCAAACTTCCAGGTACATGACGGGACACCTTGCTTGTTTTTGTTGTTTGCGCTCCTCTGGCTGGGTGCTGGCAGGTGGAGGAGAGTGATCCCTTCCCTACTTCCCTCAATCTTTGAGACTAATGTAAGTAGAAGACATGGCACTGTAAATGTTCCAACATTTAAAATATTATACCACTTAAAAATAAGAAATATTACTTTTGTTACTAAGAGTTCATACTTATTATACCTGTGTCACCTTTCACACGATCGCTGTGATCATGAGCTATGGGCTTTGTAGATACAGGTCCCGCGGTGAATCGTGGGGCAGGGGCCCTTCTCTTTTTGACAACAGGGCGATGCACGAAGATGGTGGGTATAGCCTCTGCTCTCAGCCTAGTCTTGCCCTTTTTTGTCTTGACAAACTGGTCTGCATCAAAATGTGCCTGCGGAGTGACTTGAGGTTACTTCACACACAGAACAACTCAGTTTTGTCTGCCCACATACATATTCCATAGTGGTTGAATACACAGTATTAGGAAACACTTTATACTTACTGGACATGTTATACTCATTACATACTGTATATAAAATATGACCAAGAATGTGAGACAACTTTATAGAAATTCATATCACATCTGTAACTGATGCCATTTGTCATACTTTGTTAAACTCACAAATAATAAAGTTCCATAACTTCAGTTGGGAACAGAGACCACACCTTATCTCCCCAAGGCAATTTCCCATCCAATAGGTGTGCTATATATGTGTGTATAACCCTTTCTCCTGTCTGTTACTCCCTCTTTCAGCACAAGAACCAGAGGGGGATTCAATGGAGCCTGAATACCTGCACTGAGACCCTCACCCTGCACCCTGAGTCTCAACTCTCAGTGTTTTTCAAGCCTTTCCCTGTTTTTTTGTATTAAACAAAACATTAAGCTTTCCCAATGGTGTGGTGTTCGTTTTGTGAAAAAGTGCAAATGCAGTGTTTGTATATAAATCACATATTTTTTTGCTGTTGGTCGTGAAATTGCTCCTGCTTCCTCCGCTCTGTGTCAGTGGGGAAGCCGTACATTCGTACTCCTTTCTCTGAGCGATTGGAGCATCCCCAGGCAGCACAGCAAACCATGGTGGCGACTAGGAGGCAGCACAGCAAACCAGGACAACACGGAGGAAAAGGCACAGACAAACTGCATGATATGCTATTCAATGTTTATTGAATTCCATGTATTTGCAATGGATGTTCCTAAAACAACACATTTAACATCATCATCATCATCATGCTGCTGCTGCTGCTGCTGCTAGTCCTTTGATAGTCACCTGTCGGTCTCCTGTCCTTTCTGAAAGCCATAAAGATGACATTAGTCATTTAGATAACTTATGTCCTCAGTTACCATGGGATTACTGAAACTACCATCAATTTAAGAAAATGGTAGAAATTAATCTAATCTGAATTTTAAAGCATTACTTTAGATCCACTCCCGCTAAATATATCAATACACATTAGAAAGTGATGCTCCTGACTACCATACAAGTTTAAGAAGATAATATTGGTTTTAAAGAATTCAAAGCTATAAATAAACAGCAACAGGCTCTTTAACCAAGGCACTGTTAGCCTAACATGTAAACTAGTTGTTCACACTAATTCTAATATTATCACTTAATATTAGCAAATTATATTTTATTTTTTAAAACATATTGATGTAAATACATACACATATCGATTTGTTGTATAAATATTGCAAATCAAAACCTTTATTCACTAATAATTACCAAAAATCGTAGTTCTATCTCCTGTTATCAATGCATTCACATTGTCCGCCATGAACTTCCGGGGAACGATCCTCGTCTACATCAGGGGTGCCCACACTTTTTGGGCCGGTGGGCTACTTTTTAAATGACTAGCTCACCGAGGTCTACCAACCAAAAATAAAATCCCAAATGGCAAGGGGCTGAATAACACGTTTTATGTATACATGGGATAACTACAACAACTCTATTTGGGTTCTTGAACAGAAACAAATACATGAATACATAAAACTAAAATGGCATGTTAACCTCTCTCTATTTCTCTCTCTCTCTGTTAAGAAACACATAACAAGCAGGCTAAGAAACCACTCTCCATGTCCTGAAATCTTAAACATAAAACACAAATATAAGTACAAGGAATACAATAAACGAGTAGAACACTCAACTTAGACACCAGACTCAAATGGGTCCTATGAACAGTCTCTCAAAGTTATAATGATATATACATAGGTCCAATATAGGCATGTTAACTCTCTCTCTCTCTCTCTCTCTCTCTCTCTCTCTCTCTCTCTCTCTCTCTCTCTCTCTCTTGCTGACTGTCCCTTCATTTCCCTGTTAAGAAACACATAAAAACAAGCAGGGTAAGAAACCTCTCTCCATGGTCCTGATATAATGCTGCAAAACACAATTCAATATATTTAAGTGGCTCCCTACCATATTCTGATGACTTGCACTGAATGGAGTCCGTCAATGTTGCATAATCAGGACAGTAACTGCTGATGGCTAGTCTCAGGCAGGCCTCCAAATGTTCATCAGTTAATTGGGAACGGTATTTCGACTTCACTATCTTCATTTGGGAGAAGGCTGACTCGCATAAATAAGTCGAGCCGAAGAGTGAGGTCAGTGAGGTGGCACATTTTCTGACGTTTGGATACTTTTCAACCCTGAATAAGTTCCAAAACTGTCCGGCATGGGCACGCGCCTTCAACTGGATGTCGGCCTGCAGCGACAACATCTCATCCTCCAGCGCAGACGGGTTCAGATGAAACACTGCTCCGATGTTTTGGGCCAGCGAATCAATATCATGGTCTTCACTAAATGGATAGCACATGAATGTGGCGATTGGCTCGAGCAAAGCGAAGTCTCGGAAGCGTTTCTCGAAGTCAGATGTAATGTTATTGACTTGCTCTGTGTAGCGCGCACTGTCAAGGAGCGCGCTGTCCTTCCCTTGCTTCTCCAGCTCAGAGGCGATGTTTTGGAAGTTGGCCAAATCTTTGCGCTGCAGCTTTGAACACAGCAGATGCAGTCTTCGTTTGAAGGCATTAACTGAGCTGATCATGTCAACCACAGTTCTGTCTTTCCCTTGTAGCTCCAAGTTCAGCTCATTTAACATGTGTGTAATGTCTGTTAAAAACGCCAAATCTAACAGCCACTCCTCGTCATCTAGACGTGCGTACTCCGCGAGCTTGGTGCCATGGAGAAATGCCTTTATCTCCGGAAGAAGCACTCAAAATCTCTCGAGAAAATTGCCCCTACTCAGCCATCTTACGTCGGTGTGTCGTAAGAGGTCAGTGTGAACACAGTCGGCATCCTCCAGATATGCACGAAACAGCCGTCTTTGAAGAGGTCTTGCCCGAATAGAACAGGCCACTTTAAGTGACACATCCATGACCTCTTTCATGTTCAGCATTTTAGCACAAAGTGCGTGCTGGTGTATGATGCAGTGATAATTCAGAAAGTCAGGGAATGTGTCATCCTCTCTGCATTTTGCGATGAAGCCATTACACCGGCCCACCATCGCAGGCGCACCATCCGTTGTGATGGAACTCAACTTAGACATGGGGAGTTTAGTTTTGTCAACAAAGTTTTTAAACGTCCGAAAAATGTCCTCGCCCCGAGTGTGTTCCTTCATTGGCAGAATTGTCAGCAGTTCCTCTTTCGCAGTCATGAACACCATCCGGATAAAAACGCACAATTGTGCTGTATCGCTCACGTCAGTGGACTCGTCTAGTTGGAGTGAGAAACACTCGCAGTCTTCTATGTCCTTCCTGAGTTGCTGGGTCAAATCCTCAGCCATGACTTCACAGCGACGTGTGACTGTGCTCCGTGATAATTGGACGGCCTTGATAGCGTTTACTATTTCTGTTTTGTTTGTGTAATCCCGAAACAAGGCGTCTGCTGCTTCTACGAAGGCTTCTTTCACCATCTCTCCATCTTGAAAGGATTTTTTGTGTTTGATTATAGCGTGACTCACTCGTAGAGATGCTTCAGTGGCTGCCTTTGCGGTGGATGTCGGCTTTAAGAAAAGTGACTGCTGTCCAGCTAATTGTGACTTAAGTTCCCTCACCTTTCTCTTTCTCAACTCGCTACTCGGAGGGAAGTCGCTGTCATATGCCTTGTGAACACTCCGATAATGCCTCTCCACGTTACATTTCTTTGGCAGAGCGACGCTTGCTTTACAAATAAGGCAAATAACGTTTGAATGTGACATCACAAAAAAATATTCTTCCTCCCATTCTGGGTGGAAGTGGTATGTTTTTAGCTTTTTGCTCGGTCCCGCACTCATTTTGTTATTTGTCTCTTGTTTACATTATTTTGAGTTTTCCCGCACTTGACTGATTTTATATCGCTTTGCATTCTGGGTTAACAGACTGGAAAGCGATAGGTCGCTTTTTCTGTCAATCAAGTAAACTCCTGAATTAAGTGGCAGGGAGGCCAAGGGAGGAGGGATCAAAACCTGTTTTGTCTATTTCAACGGAGCTTTATTTATTTTTTTTAATGAATGACTCGCGGTCTACCAGCATTGCCCCCGCGGGCGACCGGTCGCCCGCGGTCGACGTACTGGGCACCTCTGGTCTACATGAACCACGTGACGATAACCGCTTTTGGACTTCCGTTGTCGTAACTCTTCTATTATATGGCTCTGACGTTCACTAAGCGGAAAAACGATATCCTGTCACAGAGATCTGCTATTTTAAAGTAAAGTCAACACATATCGACCCTAAAAGAGCCTTCCCATGTACACACAGTCAATGTCACTTTCCAAGCCTGCCATTTTTGTTCAAGACAACATGTTTCCTTTTGAATTTTACTTCATTGTTTGTGGACTTTCGTTGTCTTGCCTTGATTTCCCTTGCGTTTTTGTACTGCGTGAGTTGCGTGAGTTGCGCGAGTTGAGACGTTTCCAACAGTCTTTGAACGCTCCACAGCAGTGACACGGTACAGACGTAGTTGGAGGAGGAGTGATTGTTGCCTTCAGTCATTCACTTTTCACAACACCGTCGTTCCAGGAAGTAGAATCCGTAGTAAAATGAAGGCGAGTGTTTGACACGCTGTTATGAGTTCTGAGCAGTGGCGGCTGGTGGAAAATATTTTTGGTGGGGCTGTTGATATAGTGAGTAAAAAAAAAAATTTGGGGAGAAATGACCCCTTAAATTAGGACTTCTGGTGATGTAATGGCGCGTTTCCAGTGCAGCGCGGAGCTCGCTTTAATGCTGCGTTCAGACCGGACGCGATGCGAATATTCGCTTCGCTCTAAACGCTCCTATCGCATCGCTCTAGTCGCTCGAGTTTCACCGCGGCTGCCAGCTGTGTTTACTCGCATCATTCAAACAAGACGCGCTGGCTCGGGAGCTACAACTACAACAAAATGAACATATTTTACCGTGATTAAATTGTAATACACGTTTCTAAATGATGCCAACGTAACAACATACTGATACCGGTTAGTAAAAACCATGAATTAATGCTTTGACAAGTCTGCAGACAGACGGCAGGCGAAAAACCTTTTAGAATGCTTGTTTTCTGAATGGAGATTGGGTCGACCAGGCTAAGCTAACGTTGTATATGCTCACTCCACACTCATAACAACGGCCTACAGACATAAATAAACCAGCGACTGTATTCGCCATGACACAGACAGTGCCGAGCCGTGCGGGGCCCGTTTTTGGTTGCGTTTCCACTTGGCCTAGTACCGGCTAGCGGGTCCTAATTCACAGTTTTTCTGGCCCCATAAAATCGTGGTTCTAGGGCCAGGAACAACCAGGCTGAGTCGGGCTGAGTATGCTAAACTAGAGAGAGAATCGCTGGCAAGGGGGCTACAACTACAACAAGATGAACATATTTTACCGTGATTTAATTGTAATACACGTTTCAAAATGATGCCGAATTAACAACATACTGATAACGGTTAGTAAAAACCATGATTTAATGCTTTGACAAGTCTGCAGACAGACGGCAGGCGAAAAACCCTTTTAAAATGCGTGTTTTCTAAATGGAGCTTGGCTAAGCTAACGTTATATATGCTCCGACCGTCCACACTCACAACAATGGCCTATACAGACATAAATAAACCAGCGACTGTATTCTCCATGACACAGACAGTCTGTGGTTTGTACTTGTTTAACTTTTTTCTAGTTTCTGAACAGATCGTATCTGTCCCCGGCTGTTTGAAGAGCAAGCATGGTAAACAAAAGAGAGCATTTACCTGTTTGCATCCAGCTAGCCATGCCTTTCTGATGTACCAGCTACGTGAGAAGCCTCGTTGATACGTTTTGTCTTTTTCACGAGCTTGCTGCGATATATACAAATCGGGTTTGTGAGGGAATATTTTAATCTGATCACTTTGTGTATTGAGTTTCCCAGCTTTTCCTTAGAACCTGTCTTATTACAAACATATGCTTCTCATTAAGTCGCAATATGCTCTTGCTGCAACTTGAACCGGGACACAGGTCAAAAAGGTCCTCTGCCTTCCTGTGGGAGAGAAGTTTGGTTCAGGGTAAGGTTTGTAATACTGAGGGATCTTTGTTCCTGTGTCTGGCAATCATTAGGCAGGCTTTAAGTCCCTCCTATCAGATATACACATCCATGATTTTCCTTTTGTGCTCAGAGTTCCGCGTGGTGGCTCACATTGTAGTAGTGTGATAAACTATGTGAAGCTCTCCGGCCGTATCTAAAACTCTCAATAAATCTCAGTGTTTGACTACATTGATTCCAGTTTCCATCATTTCTGCATTGCTGCTCCGAAGTTTCCATAACAGGGTTGGTCCGGTCCAAGGTCTTTAAGCAACCGTTTATCTCCCAAACTTCTCCTTTCGAAAGGATTGGAGATTAGCTCTTGAACGGAATTGGGCGGGGACCGAGGTCCGGCGACTCTACCTGCAAACGAAGCCATTCTCATCCAACTACTGCGTCACCTTGGTCACTCACGAGTCTAAAAAACAACTCACGTCAACGCACGTAAGCAACGTGGGCGCCAACGTGAGCGCCCTCGTGACCAAAATATTTGACGCTCTGATTGGCTGAAATTATGTTTCTGCGGCACAGTTTACTATTGAGACTTTTGCAACGTGCTGGTTGCTGCTGTTTGGCTCGGGGGCTCCTTGCACGGCGCCCGGTAATGATAAACTAATGCCACGGGCAAGGCCAGGCAGGAAACATGTGACTTATCAGTAACTTTAGACATCGTAACACAATTTTAAACGAGATTTTATTGTAGATTATACATTTTACTGATACCAATTGTATGATATTTACCTTGTTCATTAAAAATAAAAATATAAAATATATATATTTTTTAAATATTTTTCTTTTAAAAAAAATGTTTTTAATTTAATATTTTTTTTAATATTTTTTTTTGTATGTGGGAAGAGGTGGGGCGGCGCCCCTAGCGCCCCTATGGGCCGGCCGCCCCTGGTTCTGAGTTCTTGTTTTCAAAACAAACGTTTCCACGGACCAGCGCTCATCAAGCTGGGTTTTTTGACGAATAAAAGAGCCTTCTTTCCACCTTTCTTAAGCTCTTTTCTGTTCTTTGGTTTTAGCGCCTGGCCGACGCGCTCACGCATCACTCAGAGATATATTGTTTGTTTTTGGTACATTTATTTCCAGGTTATCGTTTCCATTTCAGCACTGTTCGTTCTCTTCTTTAAACACACAAATTAAGGTATCTTACCAGACGATGTTGAAACAGTTTTCGTCATTTAAATAAACAAATCGTATCTTCTCTGCAGTGCAATGCAGCGGTCAAAAAAACCGTGTGGCTTCACAACCAAACTAGAACCCAGAGTATAATCAGCAGGACTCCTTTAACCAGCTGAGGCAATCGCAGCACCAATCAGCCGCTCCGCCCAGCCGTGGCTGCGGATCCCGATCAAATGACACCAATCAATTATATTCCATTACATACATTAAATGATTAAATAATCTAAATAATAAATCAACGTTTTGGCTCCTACAGACCCTAAATAAAGTCTATAATAACAACGAGAGATGTTTTAACATATGGCTTAAACAAATGACAAATGAGCGAGGGTGATGACGTCAGAGCATCGTCCTATTTGCCGGGGCTGAGCCCCGGACAGCCCCGGCCCAATTTAACCCCTGGTTGTACGTGTTTGTCTCGACATCAGTCTCTGTGCAGGAGATCCTAATTTTGCGTCACGTGGTACATTCCTGATGTTTAATAGGTTAAGAAAAACATCAGTTCCATCTCTATGAGATTACTCCATTAGCTGCTTAGCACTGCGCACAGCCCGTTCAGCTAGCCCGTTGGACTGAGGATACTCAGAGCTAATGGTAATATGAGTGAAGTCCCACTGTGAAGCAAAGTCTTTAAAGCGCTGGCTAGTAAACTGCCTCACATGCCCCTTTCACACCAACGCGTTTTCAGCTCCGGCTCGGAGCTGGAGCCTGAAAAGTGCCGGTTTTTCCTGTTCACACCGCAGCGGCGCCGCCTCTTAGCTCCGGAATCCGGTTCACTTCCAGCTCCAAAAAATTGTCGGTCTAGAGGCAAGAGCTTCGGAGCTAAGAGGTGGCGTCGCTTACGTCTCTCTCACGTCGAGGCGTGCAGGAAACTAAACCCACCTCCCCTGAACATGGGTCGACTGTCATGCCTGCCTACAAGCAGTAGTGCTTATAAACACACTTTATAAAGTCAGGCAACACTAACCAGGCTTCGTGTGATTCTGTTTATTTGTACCTTACTTTGACCATCCGTTCACTGTTATTGATCATTGTGGAGAGAGGCAGACGTTTTGTTTTGTATTATAGCAGCTATCGGATGGAATCAATACATGGGCTGCACAGGTTGTCATGTCCGACTATCACAAGTAGAATCATAATAAAAATACGCCGGTAAAATGTGCCTGTAGAAAACGGTTTATGCCACAATAGGATAGCAATAGCAAGTAGTCAGTTTAGCTTCGGTTGCTATGCTAACATCACCCATTTTATACCAGAGAAACTTGCATAACAGCGTTGTGATACCAAACAGCGTCAATTCAGACTGACACACATTCACTTAGGCTAAGGGGAACTGGGGATATGTATCAGCTGCTTGTGTGAGTCGGACAGTGAATACTTTAGAGCGGCCGCTGCAGTGGGAGCTAACCGGGAGCTAACGGAGGAGAATAAACTCCCGTGGAAGAGCAGCCAACACTGCAGCGGTCGGTAAATGCCGCAGAAACACATTAATAAACAATGAACCACGGCACTCTGGAGAAAAGCATAAGGTTGGAGAAGTTGTTATTCAATTTATTCTGGCTTTGTGTGATTAAAAGCAACACGATCATCGACCCGACGCAGTTCCCCGTTGTTGTTGTTGTAGTGAGCGCCGTAACGCCGTTGGGGAGCAAATCAGCGATGTAAACGGTGACGTCATGACGCAGCAGCGGCAGCACCAGTCGGGTGCTGGGCGATGTGAACAGAGCGGGAGCAGAAAAGGGAAACCGGAGCTGAACCAGAAAAGCTCTAGCTCGGAGCTAGAAAGGGAAAAGTGCTGTTGTGAAAGCCGCAACATTGTCTGACATGAGGGTGTGAGGTGTTCCATGAACTGAGAAATGTCTTTTCAGCTTTGTAATGACTGTTGCTGCAGTGATATCACGAAGCATGTCTATCTCATACCAGCCTGAATATGAGTCCACTAGCACTAAGTATTGCTGATTGTGCCACTCAAAATGTCAGTTGCTACAGTTGACCACGGCAGGTCTGGAACTTTCTCTCTCCCGCGGGGGGGCGAATAATAATCGATTATGATCATGGTCAGTTTCTGGCAACCCTAATAGAGACCAGGGCTGCAGTCGAATAGTCCAAAAATCAGCTCCTAAATTCTAACCCTATCGTCTATCCCTTGACCTCTGAGTGAAACGTCACGGGGTTAAGGGATAGTGGATAGGAGAATTCAAAAGGATTTAGGAGAAGAGACTGCGGTGCTTTAGAGAATCCGACTGCACTTTCACTATCCAACGTGTTTTTGATGTGTCAGCGGACGTCATAAATGTGCGTCTGCTGCTGTGGGGAAACTATGGAAACTACAGTTTTCTATACAGCGGACTACAACATGGATGTTTAATAAGAACGAGGGACTACTGTAAACTCATCTAGAGACTCTGCACCGTGCTCTGATGCTGTTGTGTTATTCTTTATGAACGTGGACAACAGAGAAACATATTCTTCATGACCAAAGTTGGAATTGAAATAAAAAAGGAAAGTGAAACTTATGCTCGTCACCCTCTCCCTCCGGTCCACATTAATACAAATGATCCCAAAGATTGTGTGAACTATGAAAAGATCTTAAAATCAATACAAATGTATTTATTATAAACGTTAGTCCTTAACATCTATCACTGTGTATATCACCATTCAAACATCTTTTAAAAGTTGAACAAACTCCACACAGCTCAGTAAAGACTGTGAAATGTTGACTTTATTTGATAATTTCAGTAAAAACTAACGTTCATATTTCTCTTTTTGATTATAATACTGATGAACGTTCAAAACAAAGCACTTTGGCAAGTTGCCACCTACGTTTTAAAAAGCTTAATAAGCACCGTAACTTTCATGATATAATTTATCGGTCATAAACGGTTGTTTCCGTGAACGGCCGACTGTTGTGTGACGGCAAATGCTGCGGCTGCAAGGCATTGTGGGGCAGCACTTTCTCCTCTCCTTTCGGTGAGAGAGGTCCAGTGGTTCCTAAGCTAAAGGAGGTTATAAAGGAAGTTTGAAACCTCCTTTCCTATCATCTAGAGCAGTGATTCTCAAACTTTTTTCAATAATGTATTGTACCCCCTGATCAGCGCAAAAACTATTTGCTAGGGGGAAAAAGCCTATATAAAGAGGTACAGCCTAACCATCAGTGTCTGATTTATTAAAACAACAACAATGTAACTGAGAAACACTTAAATGCTACATTTCTAATGTTTACAATCCATCACTAAATTCATGGCCAACCCATTTTAATATCATGCAATAACACTAAGACGACATTAGTTGCATTGAACTGATCTGTTTAATAAGTTGTACTTACAATGAATTTAGTGAGAAAGATGGGCTTGTGCTTCACTGAGGATCTTTGTCATTCTGACAGGGAGGCAACTGCAGTTATTACACTTCGTGTTTTGAAATATGTGTAACTCTAGTCTATTAATATAAAACCCACTGCTCAAACTTTGTTACTTTTCCTAAAATTGGTATATTTATCTATTTTTTTTTCATTAACGTAAAATAAATCTCACGTACCCCCTGCAGTACTCCAACGTACCCCTAGGCAGGGGCGGACTGGCCATCTGTAGAATCTGGAGAACCACAGAACAGCCGGTCGTCAAGGGCCGTGGAAGGCCGGCCGGCCCTTTAAAGAAAAAATTGTTTAACGTCATCATTTAAGTTGCGCTGACGGCCGACAGAGGGCGACAGCGGCCGCTAATGCAGTTGTGTGGTTCCTATCTGTCAAATAATCACACACAAAGAAAAAAAAAGACCAGCCACACGAAGAGAAGGGATTAGACCTTTATATATACAGTCTATGGCAGTGGCGAGCCGTGATTTTTATACCTAGGCCCCCCCCCCCATTCCCTCGAGTTATTAAGTCACAGCGTATACTTCAGCGCATGGGCGTAGGAAGCATCCTGAATGTGGGGGGGACATTTTTAACGGGGGGTGTGGGGGTCGCCTTTCCTGTATTCTGGTGCATTTTAACAGGTGGTTTGATACTTTTATGTGGCTATACTAGCATGAGGAAAATGATGGGTACATTTTGTAATTTCATCCAGTAGTAAAGAAAGGAAACATATTTGATTATTAATTCTATAACACATAGGTTTGAGCAAGCTCTCTGATTGGTCAATAGGCGTGTTTGATTCCACGATCAAACAACGATCAAATAGAACGTGCCTAATCACAAAGTATTCAGTGGCCGACACACACCACTAGCCTACCGAAACTACTTCCATGAGCCTACATCGTGTGGTTTCCATAGCGACGTTTTACCGTTATACATTGTCTCTCGTTGAAAATCGGTAGCTACAAAATGTCAGATTTTAAATTTAATTTTGATTTGTTGGGGGGCCTCAGTATTGATGAATGGTTGGACATGGACACAGACCACAAAACCAACGAAAGATTTGCGTCAGAAGCACCTGCATACAGCAGCTGGCGGAGGCAGGGTTGGAGGCCAGAGAAATCATGTCCGTTAGCGGACATAAAAACGAGTCATCGCTTCGCAGCTACTGGGCTCCATCTCTAGACAACAGAAAGATGTGGAGCAACGCGCTTTTTGCCGGTCCGGGACACGCCATGAAACGGCCACTGGAGGAAAGCTCTTCCTATAGCGTAGTCCTACCCGTGAACACCACAGCACCACCTGCAAAAAAGTCTGGCATGGAGTTCATGGAGAGCTGTTTCAAGAATTGCACTTTTAATGGCAGCATGAACATCCACCTTCATTCTGAACCCAAAATGTTTCAGCACCATGGGCAGCCTGATTTGATTTGTTCCGCTAATCCCACAGTGATTACTCAGATATTTAAATAGCCTAATTCAAGAATTGTTTTCAATAAATTGTTTTCAATAAATTGGTTAATAATATATTATTTACTATAATTATATCAATAACTGTAAGCGGGGTATAGCAGGAGTGTTCGATTGATCGGCTATCGTTACCATGGGAACTACTTTCTAGGAACTACTTTCTGACGGAGATTAACTCAGCGTAGGTTTGGGAGCAAATTAGCCCACATTATGAAATTATTTTACGATATTGTTGATTACAATGATAGTTTGTGTAATAGAATCGCAATCATACACTTGAGGCCGTTCTTGAACGTCATTATTGGTACGACAGTACTGCGGCAGGACCGAGGCGCTTGCGCCGAGGTCCGTACGCCTGTACTGGAGTATATGATTGCTTAATTCAGAGCCGTCTTTGAATTAATAAAAAGCAGTTTAAATGCCAATTTTTTGTACATTTATATACAAAAATAACAATATTGTGCATTGAGAGATATTGTTGTGGAGAGCCATTTATATATAAATCGCAAAATACATTTGTGAATCCTTCTGTGAGCATTTATTAATGTTGAGACTGATCTGACTCCATACAGATGTTAAGTTCACCTAGGAATGGTATCATTGACTTAAATGTTCAAATAAATGTTGCTCTTCTGTCTATATTGGTCATATGATGCGCCTTGACTGAAATGTTTCCTGTTCAATATCCCCACTGATTTCCTTAACATTCTGGGATGAGAGTCCACATCACAATTTACTCTAAACTGTCATTTCCCTTTCATCACTCACCTCAGCAACGGACCTCTCTCCACTATCCCTGTTCTGCCTCTGACTCACTCTCAAGCGAGGTGGTGAAGTGATCATTATTTATTGAGCAGTATACTCTTTCACATTGAATCATAACAAGTCATACTGAATGTAAATACAACTGACTCTAAAGTAAGTCCCAGTCTGTGACATTGGACATTTTGAAGACTCAAAGTCCCAAGCAGTAAGTAGAATATTAGCTAGTCTATGTAATGTGCACAGAAAATAAATAGTTAACTGAATACTGGGATGGAAATGGCCTATAAGCACTCAGTAAAACATAAACACACACAAAAAGCTTCTGAATGATAAGAAGTATAATTAAAACATAATGCACATTACCATTTTGAGAGAGAGTACCTAAGAACTCAGAAAATAATCTCTTATCGAACTGAGGCTCCAGTAAAACACACTGACTGCGTCTGACATGTTATGATCATATTGGGAATATGGTGTTTACATGAGCACAGAGAGATGGGGTTATTCATGTTCCCTGTTTACATGATAAATACTAGTAACCTGGCATTTCGATGCCTTTTCTCATCTAAACTATTCAGTATTTGTATCTCTCTATCATGACATAAAGACGAAACTCCTCTCCAGAAGTGAGACGCCGCTGCCGCCATCACTGTTAACTGATTAACTGCTACCAGCTGAAGACTTACTTTCCTCTTCTTTGAAAAAAATGTTCTTATGTCCATGTTGTCTGGGGTAGAAAACATATCAAACCAACAGATCGTCAGCTTTGATTTTCGCTGTATTAACCATTTCCTGAACATTTGGTGTGTGTGCCTTTTACTTCCTTACCTCCGCTACCGGCATCGCTTCATACAACAGGTCTGAGCTGTCCACCTATGACAACAGTCCTTGAACATGCGCGCGCTATGGGAGAAACTGCCTTGGTACAAAGTAGCAGTGAAAACATGGTACGGAGTTTCATTGATTTGGGCATTCTCTCAATAAGCAAGTGGAATGGATTTGATATGAAGCACTGACACAGCGCTCTACAAAGTGCGGCGAGTGGATAGACCGATACACGGACTTTCCGCATAGTAAAAGTGGGGGGGTCTAAACGAATCATTTGAAAAAGTGGGGGGGACTTGTCCCACCCTCATATAATGGCTGCGACGCCCATGTTTCAGCGGAATATCAAAACAACGGCCCGGGGTGCAAAACACATCAATGAAAGCGACCCTCTACCACACAAAACTACACCTGTAAATAACCCTATTTGTGTTCTTTGAAATTGAAAAGGATATTGCATTGTGTTTGTTACTTTCGTTGCAGTTGTATGTCTTAAGTGTAATTTGGCATGCTTTTATTTTGAAGGAGAGTTAAAGCGGTTGACAGGAAGTTGTTGTTGCTATGGAAACAAGAAAAGTTTCACAGCGGGCGGAACTTGTCATAAAGTCCGCGATAATAACACCCACCCATTTAGAGGGAAGATATGATTGGTCAATTGTACTGTCATTTGACATTACTCTCTCGTTCAGTTACTATAGCGGGGCCCTCTGTGAATTCATAGCTGGACCGCCAACTCGCAGAGAGGAGCTTCTTTCATTTAACCCTTCACATTCCAACAGAAACTGAATAGGCAGATTCGAAGGATTTATTTCTTTGGAAATGTTATTTAAATACAATTAAATCAAGTTATTTTGGTAAAACTAATGAAAAATATAACTAAAAAAATATTAAAAAAAATATATATATATTTTTAATGTTTTTAAATATTATTTTGTAGAATATCTTAGGCCCTCACAGAGGGCCCTGACGGCTCGCCACTGGTCTATGGATTAGACGCCGCGGCAGACAGGGAGAATGAAAAAACATGGATACAAATCAAAGAAAAGAAAAAGAAAAAGTTGGGGCCGAGAAGGCAAGAGAGAAAAAGGTGAAGTCACTCGCAGGTGAAGCATATAAATGTCGCAAATTGACAGACCTTTTTGGCAGCAGCGCTGCTACAAGCACTATCAGCAGCAGCTTAGAACACGTGCAAGATGATGAAGAGAATGATGAGGGCGCGAGTTCAGATATACAGCCAGCCTCCTGCGTTCATGATGAGGGACAGAGTTGAGCTGCTGGAAGAACCAGCTCAACTGGCACACGTGCAGGGCAAGAGCAAGAGGTGGGTGAGAATTATCCCTTGAACTCAGTGGTGTTTTCTCCTGAGGCCAAGGGAAGCCAGGCTTCCCCTGAATTTGTGGATTGTAGTTATCATTTTCATAAATAAATAAAAACACTTCGTTTAGTTTCGGTAATTATTCTGCCGGCCCGTCTCTCCCCCATTCTCTATAGAGGCTTCTCAATACTCAAATTTCCCCTCCTCGACTCCTCGGTCCTCCGGTAGTGACCCGGAAATGAATTTCAGCACGCCATTTTGAAGGACATCTCATTTCTCTAAATGCACACCGAGGCCCTTTCTCATTTCTCTAACTCCCCTCCTCGACTCCCCCTCCTCGACTCCTATCCTCGAGACTTAATCCCGCCCACAGGAGATGCGAGCCGAGGAGGGGAACCGAGGAGAGAGGAGGGGAAGCAGCAGGCGGTTAGAGAAATGAGAACTCCTCTCCTCTGAGCGGTCATTTTAAAGAGACGTCCATTAATGATGACAGGAGGCACAGCAGCCCTCTGTCTGATGGACAGATGTGTTCATGACCACTTATATATTTACTTTGATTCATTCACAGTGCGGTATAATGAGACAATAACAGCCTACAGATGCGGACACACACACACACACATATATGTATATATCTATATAAAGATATATACAATTTCAGAATCAAACAGAGCACTCTCATAATAACGTAACACTATCAGAGACTGGATATATCCCCCCCCCCCTCCCCTCTCTGGTCGCTGCAAAGAGGAAAATAAATTACGGGCCAAAAGTTTTATTTACAAGTATTAAAAGTAAGCAGAGGACACCAAACCAACTGAGACCTGTCTGTCCGCTGCATCTACGCACACACTGTACCACACACACCTACACATAATCAGGCTACAGCTGTTGTGTATTTTATTATGTGAAGCACTAAATGGTTTTAGAAAAATATGGACTCTTTGTTTGTAGATATCTACTAAACTACAGCAAATAAAGAGAGTAGGCCTGTTATACTAAGTGATATAATATATTATACACACTGCTCTGCTTTCTGCACGGACCTCACAGCTGTTCTCTCTGGAAACATCGCGTCGCGATGTAAGCAGTTAATAAAATAATATCCAGGTGATGCATGCAGAGCTGTCATTGGCTGAGATAAGTCCGGCCGTGCGTCACGACTCTTTGAAACATCTCTGTTGCCGGAAATGCATCCACGAAGGAGCCGTGGAGGACCGTGGAGGACCCATCAGTGTATCCTCGGTTAGAGCTCCTCCAGAGAGCCTCCTCGATGCTCGGTCCTCGAAGTGCATTTAGAGAAATGAGATGTCCTTCAACATGGCGCGCCGAAATTCATTTCCGGGTCAATAAGTGAGGAATGGATTTAACTTCTGTTAGACGGCTATCATACTGAATACATATTTACTGTGAATGTATGCAAAATGTATGGCATATGGCTGTCTAACAGAAGTTAAATCCATTCCTCACTTATTCTGACAATGTACTTAACCCCAAATAAAAGAACCCAATAAAAAGAGTTGTTAAATAATAGTGAAGTCACGTTGTAATAACAAAAACTCATCTCTCTCGAGTTTTATTTTTGAGCTTTGCTAAAAGCCACTGTGTCAAGTGTCCATCTTGGGTTGCCGTCCGGAGTTGTCCAATATGGCGGACCATCTCGCACATGCGCAGTACCGATCGGGCAGGGGGACGGATCGGGTAGTGACACCGAGGACCGAGCATCGAGCGTCGAGGAGGCTCTCTGGAGGAGCTATAACCGAGGATACACTGATGGTTCCTCCACGGTTCCTCCACGGATGCATTTCCGGGAACGGTGGAGGCGTGATGCACGGCCGGACTTATCTCAGCCAATGACAGCTCTGCATGCATCCTCTGGATATTATTTTAGAAACTGCTTTCATCGCGTTGCGATGTTTACTGTGAGAACAGCTGTGAGGTCCGTGCAGAAAGCAGAGCAGTGTACAATATATATCACTCAGTATAACAGGCCTACATTACTCCCTTTATTTGCTGTAGTTTAGTAGATATCTACAAACAAAGAGTCGATATTTTTCTAAGACCATTTAGTGCTTCACATAATAAAATACACAACGGCTGTAGCCTGATTATGCTTTAGGACAGGCATCCTCAAAGTCCGGACTCTGGTCCGGATCCGGACCGAACCACAACTGTCTCTGGACTCTCAGCTAATTATACTTTTCACTTGTATTATCTGTATTATCTGCGAGACATCGCCACAACGCAACGAGTCAAAATTCTCCGCTATGTCCACTGCAAACAGCGCTCTGCATGTCCTGTTCCACTGTCTGTGTGTGTCTGTCAACGCATTGGTCCAATCACATTCAGCATCCCGTCAGCGTTTTTTCCCACCACCAACAGTCTGCGAATCAGAGGCACAGTAGGGCGGGTCTTCGCGGAATGCGGGTGGGAAAAATGTGTGTGTGTTTAAAAAAAAAAAGTCAGAGCGAGAGTTAACAGCTCATCTAGTTGCATCTGTACTGTAGCTAGTAGCCTACTAGTAGCCTAGTTTCACCTACCGGGGTGGCATGGGGTGGCAACTGCCACCCTAAAAATAGGCCTTGCCACCCCAGCTGCCACGTGGCACCTGGGGTGGCAGCTGGGTGGTTTGAAAGAAAAGTTGTGGCTCATCGGACATTTATGAGAGAAAGTCTCTAATGTCCGAGTGCAAGTGAATGCAGCACAAGATGCACGTCTTGTAACCCCTCCCCCGGCCCTGGCGCGAGCGTGGAAATATGATTGGCTGCGATTTCATTTGAACGGGGCAAAACGAGAAGCATTCGGACCCAAGCAGTGGCGGAGCCAGGACATGTTCAGTGGGGTGGCCAGGATGGAACCAGTGATCATTTTGGGGTGGCATTGAAATCACTACTAAGAGTTTTTAAATTAAATGATAGGTTAAGAATAAACATCTTAAAGTAAATAACAATAAACAATAGCCCTTAACCCTGTAAGGCCCCCGGTTGTAATTTTACAACATTACTTTAAGCTATCCTAAAAAAGTCAGTAAATGTTCAGGGGTAGACATTAAGGGTAAAATGTCACTGGCCCTCCGGGCCGGTGGAATTGTATTGTCACTGGCCCCACCATTGTAACCACTGGCCCGGAGCATTCGTCCAAAAAAAATCGACTAATAATGAAGAAAATTAACACATTTGTTGCAACAGTAATTGATGCACTAACTACATTACTACTTGTACTACAACATTTGAATCATCAGTTCTTCCTAATTTTCCTCAATTGTTCATATTTGGTTTATTAAAATAATGATATTGTGGTCATTGTTAAAAAATGTCTGCTATTATTATGAGTATTATTATTTGTATAATGCGCTTTCTGCCTTCCTGTCATTAGGAGTTAGAAATAATGGCTATGTAGCAGATTAGATTAGAACCTTCATTATCCTAAACTGCTGGGACATTTCCCTATAGCTATTACATTACATTACATTGCATTTAGCTGACGCTTTTATCAAAAGCGACTTACAATAAGTACAATCGACCAGGAAGACACAACCTTGAAGAAAACAGAATCATATAAGTACATCAGGTTTCATAGAGCCAAACATTTCAAGTGCTACTCAACTGGCTATAGATAAGCCAGTCCTTTATTAGTATATAAGTGCTCTGTTAGCAGTTCATTGTTAGTAATTCTATCGCTCGAAGTGGAGTCGAAAGAGATGAGTTTTCAGTCTGCGCCGGAAGGTGTGCAGGCTTTCTGCTGTCCTGATGTCAATGGGGAGCTCATTCCACCATTTTGGAGCCAGGATAGCAAACCCACGTGTTTTTGCTGATGGGAACTTGGGTCCCCCTCGCAGCGAGGGTGCAGCGAGCTGTTTGGCTGATGCAGAGCGGAGTGCACGTGCTGGGGTGTACAGTTTAACCATGTCCTGGATGTACGAAGGGCCAGATCCATTCGCAGCATGGTACGCAAGTACCATTGTCTTGAAGTGGATTCTAGCAGTTACTGGAAGCCAGTGAAGGGAGCGGAGGAGCGGAGTGGTGTGGGAAAATTTAGGAAGGTTGAAGACCAGACGAGCCGCTGCATTCTGGATGAGCTGCAGAGGTCGGATGGCACATGCAGGTAGACCAGCCAGGAGGTATAGCTAATACCTTTATATTTTCTACTCTTCACTTAATTGTCAGCATAGGTCGGCATTGATGTACAGAGCCGACAGAAGACCTTGTTTGTATTGGCATCATATTGAGAGGTGCAGTGACGCGTCCTAAAACCAGGAAGTAAGCTGCTGGTTCCCTCCACAAAAAGCAATGGGATTTCTCCACAGGGTTTTGGAAAATAGCTGGAAATAAGGTCTGTGGAAAACAAACCTGTTTGATAAATGCACGTTTTGTTCAGCCGGATAATCTCCACATGTCTACGCTACTTTTATAATTTTCGAATCATAAATCTAATCAATAGATTATAAAAGCGTTTTAGGACGCGTCACTGCACCAGAAGCCAACTCCATCGATCAAGCTGGCTGAAACTTCCTCTCCCTCTTCTTCTCATGCTCCCTGTCACTCTCCTTTAACTCCTCCGGTGACTTTCTTTTATTTGAAGATTGTTTTTTGCACGGCTACCGATGGTATTAAAAACATTTTGGAGAATGGTTAGGTGGCGCGACAGTGTAAATGCATTTTTAATAATAACATTTTTGAATGGAACATTCTCAACATGAATGCATAAATCCAAATAAATATAACTTACATATGTGGGAAAATACTGTGTTTGAAATGTGTAATTGAAATTAGATGCTAGCTTTTTGTTTTGATATATATATATTTTGTATTCCAGTATTCCTTCAGATATGTTAAGTGGCATGGCATTCAACACAATGCTGCTCACCTCCTTCAGTTGGGAGAAAAGCTGGTTCAGGTTCAGCCTTATGGGGGTACAGGGCTGCTGAGCCTAGAGATGGATCTGTTGGTCCTGGCACCAGGGGGAGGGACAACTGATTTAGTATGAATAGCTGCTAAAAATCTACCTGTATTTGTTAAATGTCAGCTAAAAGACCAGTGCAATTAAAAACCTGTATAGATATTAACAGTACTTAATGTCAGCTTAGTAAAAAAAAAACATAACAATTATTATTTACAATGGACTAAGCTTAGCTAACAGACACAATTCCACCACTCATGGACCACACCCACCTTTTCTTTTGAAAAACTGGGTGACATACTGTCGCCCTTTAGTCCCTCTCTCTTGTTTTACTCTCCTTTCTTTTCTCTTTTGAAAGCCTGACTTTGTGAGTCGTTGAGACATGGTACTACACACGTAAGTACTAGCATCCCTGCTCCTCACATGCTCACACTAGTGTCTGCTAGAAAGTGCCGGCGGTGCTGCACCGCGTTTGGAGGCAGGACCAAACCATTACATGTAAATAGAACGGGGTGTACAGAGGCTTTGGATAATTAACTTTTGGAAGAAAATAAGTTAAATGAATTGTAAGTTTAGTGAGTACTTTACATTATCGATATAACGTCCTATTAATGTTAATTCTTGATGAATGATGAAAGGTTACTTAAACATTTTTTTCTTAATGTTCTAAAATAGTTTGGGCCCCCGTGGTGAGAGTGTTTGGGGTGGCCAATAGGGTGGCCAGGATTCAGCTGGGGGTGGCCATGGCCACCCCCAGCCACCCCCCAGCTCCGCCACTGGACCCAAGTACTGAAGGAATGAGGTATTTGCGGTCTACAATGACAGAGAAGAGACTGTCAAGTTTGGCTGTACTCAGCATTGAATCAAAACGCACTAAAGCTGTTGATCTAAAAAGTTTGTGAGGCGTTTTGCTGAACAAAATGATAATCGCCACATTCAGCTGTAATAGACATGTCAACTTGATGCTCTGCTCACGGATGAGCATACACAACTATTAAGATGATGACCTTACGTGTGTAAATATATTTGTTTCTTTGTGGGGGTCTGCCCCCAAAAAACGTTTTTAAGTCCTGAGAAAGTCAAATAAGACGGTGTGTAAAACTACACTGCCCAGCCAAAAAAAAGTAACCACTTTGATTTAACTAGGCCAGTAGGTAAGGAAATTCCACTGGATAATAACTGAAGTATAAAAGAATGCATGACTAAAGTGATGGAGACCATGTTTGAAGGCAAACAAAAAGAGGAAATAACCTCTTAAGCCCGAGGGTCCCCCCAGGGGACCCCTCCCACCGTTTTTTTATGAGACTATGTCTCAGGGCTTCTTAACATTTATAAAACTATTAATGTTCCATACCCTTTTAATGGTAAGAAACTCCGCTAACTGACAATGTGAACCATTTTTAGCTAAAAGAAACACAAGAGTAATACCAAGCCTTTGAATTAGCATGGAGCGAAAAAATGCTAAGTAATGCTAACGGAATTTGCACAGCACTCACGGTAGAAATGCCCTTATTACTTATCGTAACTGCACAAACAAGATATACGATTTAAAGCAAAGACTCCACAGATTCCACACATGTAAATATCATCACTGTAGGACCCCGAATTGCGGAGCTATCAGCCAGAAAAGAGAAAGTAAACAACATCCGGTTTCAAAAATATTACAATAATTTCGTTTTACCTTTTTTGATTTGTGATCAAAAGTTGTGTTCACCGGAATAAAAACGCCGCTCAAGGTTAATCCAATGTCTTTGTGTCACGTAGAAATTTTGACTGATAATCCTTCATCATATTTATGGCAATATACTGGGTATAAAGTTTCGCCGTCCAGGCGTGCACTTTCAGATATGCTTTGTCCGTTTCTCTATTACGTCCGCTATGGTAATGTTTACGTTGATTTGGGAACTGCCCATCGATTCTATTGGTTCTGATGGTTAAGAAAAAGGTGTAAATCACACGAATCGACCAATGGGTTCCAGAGATATGGTCCTGCGTAAAGTATAAAGAATGCCAGCCAGTTTACGTACATTACGCAGCTGACTTCATTTATTGTTTACTACCTAACAGCTGGCATTACAACAGGACCCAGATCGCACGGAGCCCAGAGCGGACAGCAGATAACGGAATTGCAGTTTTATTGCTTATAGATTATCAGAACATTTCAAAGGGGACACAGCAACATTGGATATTAACCTATGGATTAACTACATCATCGTTTTTATCGTTTTAATGCCATTGAAGACCAGTTTAGACCAGGCAAAGAGGAAGGTAAGCCGTTAGCCTAGCGCATGCTAGTACCTAGCGCCACTTGTTTTGATGTACGTTTTTGTTGATAACGTCGCAAGTTTGTATCTTTCAGTGTTGAGGTGGGCACCGTTAGATTCTGTGTCTTTACGATCAAAAACGATGTGTTGGATGTGCAGCTAGGATAAGTAATAAGGGAGCTAGGATAAGTAATAAGGGAGCTAGGAGTGCAATATAAATAAACTTGCCTTGCCTAAGAGGATAACAGAGTATGTTCTTATATTTTATTTTTATTTTTTATTTTTTTCACAACAGTTGTATTTGGATGGAATGAATACCTATAGTGAAAATTCAAAGTAATAAAATGATTTTTACAGTGAAAAAGTTCAAATGGAACCGATGGTTCCCAAATTACCCAGAGGTGAGTCCGCCTGGACTTTATTTTTCTAAACCTCTCTAAAAAGGTCAAATTTAACTTGTTTTGCATCAATCTTGATACAGGGTACTTATTATATGTTATAGTTTGGATTCCTAAAGCTTTTAGTCTACTAACCCATCATTCAAGGGTGGTTTTTACTATAAGTAATGGGTTTTTTTAGGCGGACATTAGAATTTACATGTTTTTACTATGTTCCATCTGAATTTACTTTAAAATAAAAACATCTATATTGATTCTGACACTTCTACATCCAACTCACAGATGTAACCTTGCTTTGAGAGAAAAGATTATTAATTTACCCCTTTTAGAAGTGAAGATATAGTCTTTGTTGTGTTAGTGGCATTTTCGAGCCTGAAACCTGAAAAACAGGCTCAGGGCTTAAGAGGATAACAGGTCAAATCAAGCAAATCCCTCTCTCAGATTCCACAGCAACCAGAAGAACATAAATACTGGCTGGTTATTTGATTAATCAGCTTTGTGATGGAATACAAAATGCACAGTGCATTTCCTTAGCTGTGGATGAATCCACTGACACCACTGACAATGCTCAGTTGCTGGTGTTTGTGAGTTTTTATGATGAGGCAAAGGGGGAGTTTGTTGAAGATGTGTTGGGCCTGACGAACCTCAGTGGACACACAAGGGGGCAAGACATTTATAAAGCAATAATGGGAATGCTGAACGAAAGAGGGTGCAGCTGCCTTTATTCATAACTGTGCAGCTCTTACACTGCGACTCTGAGGGGTCAAGCACAGACACAATAACAATGAAAACTGCTGCATACAGATTATTTTTATTTTTGCAACCTCGTGTTAAGAATCTTGTTGCAATTGTTTAAAAGTTTGAATGACCGTAATAAACGGACCTTTGTCTTATTGAAAAAAAAAAATGTGGACCTTTAAGATTTGTATTTGTGTACCCCTGCTTTAGGAGCTGTAAGTGTGTGTGGTAGGCAGTGTGTATGTGTGTGTGTGGTACAGTATGTAGGTGTGTGTTGTACAGTGCGTAGATGCGGCGGACAGACGGGTCTCAGTTGGTTTGGTGTCCTCTGCTTACTTTTAATACTTGTAAATACAACTTTTGGCCCGTAATTTAAATTCCCCATTTCAGCGACCAGAGAGAGGGGGGGGGGGGGGTATATCCAGTCTCTGATTGTGTTACGTTATTATGAGAGTGCTCTCATACTTTAAATTGTATATATTTATATAAATATATTTGTGTGTGTGTCCGCATCTGTAGCCTGTTATTGTCTCATTATACCGCACTCTCAATGAATTCAAAGTAAATATGTGGGGGAACAATGTTCAGCTGATGTAACAGAGATTATAAAATACAGTGCTATGACAAAACACTCGACAGCTGATGCAGCTGTTGCCACGTAATAATGAACGGACGTCGCTTTAATATGACCGCTCAGAGGAGAGGAGTTCTCATTTCTTTAAACGTCTGCTGCTTCCCCTCCTCTCTCCTCGGTTCCCCTCCTCGGTCCTCCGCTCGCATCTCCTGTGGGCGGGACTAAGTCTCGAGGAGGGGAGTTGAGGAGGGGAAATTTAAGAATTGAGAAGCCTCTATAGCTTGGTTTCACTTGACGTCACACCGCTGCGTTCCTTTGGTGCGAAATTCCATTGGAGGTCAGGAAGTAATTTTCTACAGAGGATCTAGCTGCTGTTACCATTGTGAAAATGCCGGTGTGTTGTGTAGTTTATGGTTGTTCCAATCGATCCGGCCGAGAGAAAAACAAGAGGTTTTACCGAGTGCCGAAGGTTGTCGTCCATAAAGCTGAGCAATTTAAGAAGCTAACCGAAGAACGCCGGAAAAAATGGTTTTCAAACCTACATCTGCGGTCGGGAGGAGCAAATTCGTCTAATTCACGTGTCTGCAGCGACCACTTCATCAGAGGTATTAGCTAACTTGGTTTTTGTGGCTTTGTTTATGTATTATTGGGTTGTGGTTAAATGCTTATTTACTTAGTAATACTGATCATGTTTAAGTTACCTGTAGTCTAATATGGACTTTGTTGGGACTTTTTAGGGTGCCCTAGCGCTTTGGGTGACGTTGAGTCGGTAGACTGGGCTCCCACTGTTAGCCTCGGTTACCACCGATTATATATACAGTCTATGCGAAACAACGTCGCCGACGCGGTAACCATAGTACCTACATGTAATCATAACACACATACTACACATATATATATACACACACAGAACACTCACAGGCCAGTTAATGCTGAAGGCAAGGCGACAGCCGTAACACTGCCTTACATGAGTCCATGTAGCTAAAGTTAGCTAGCTAGATGTCTCCTAATAATGCTACTTAGAGGTAAGAAGGTATAGGTAGTTAACACTCACCCGGGCAAAAACAAGGCGACATTTGTTTAATGCCTTTTTGGTGCCGAGGTCATTCACCCATCCACACACAAAGTAGTTGAAAGCTTCCAGGCTTTTATCCGCTTTCATTTGGCTAGCCGTGTAGTAGGAGGTATGAAGGACGAGGTAGCTGGTGATATCCATCGCCTCGACAGCAGGCAAATCTGATAAATCACGAGAAAAGTCGCTCTTTTTCAGCTGATACGGATCGTATCCGATGTGTGCTGTGATTTTTTCACGATATCTGCGGCGTGCAGGTTCATTTAATTGTTTGACATAGTCGGTGTCCTCCATGATTCCTACGTTGATGAATGATTGCGTTTTCACTTCCTGACCTCCACTTGAATTCCGTGCGTCGTAGAAGTCACGTGACTGAAACCAAGCTATTGAGTATTTTACAAAGAGTGAAACAGCGCCCCTCTAGATGTTATGGTGAAACAGTAGATTGCACTCTCTGTTGCGAGACGAGTAGAAATTGGCTTCCCTTGGTGCAGAGCCCTAGAGATACTAAGAGTTACGACACTCCCATAGACCTCCGTTGTAAAAAATGGCGGCGCCTACTTCCGGGGTATGGACATCGAAATAGTTCCAAATATTGTCATTTGGGCGTTGGACCTCATTCACTCGCTGAAATATCAAACTCTTTTGAATTGTCAACTGTCTATATTGTATCAGAGGCCCTTTATGATGCTTATACTGGTCTTCATTTGTATATGCACACCGTAATTATCTATATTTTATCTTGGTTGTTACAACCAATTTTGCTAGCATTGCCTGCTAGTTAACTAGCGCGACTTCGTCAGCTTTGAAGGTAAGATTTCAGTAATTAATCGCTAGCAGCTTATATATCAATGATGCTGGGTAACTAACAAGCAAGATTGATTATGTTTTTTTGTTGTTATTTTGGTTTTTATCTGCTGAATCATCCTCCCTGTTCCCAGATGCAGCTCCACGCTAGGGGTGATGGACATCTCATCCAAGGTGAGCACACATTTCTTCTCCATCTCACTCATGCCATCTGCCTTCAGCCTCAGCATATCAAACACCTCCCCCAACACTCCTGGCTCCAGTTTGACGTGCTGCATCCTCCTCTGAATGGTCCTGATGTCAGGCAGAGGCATATTCATGGCTTGGAGGGTTTTATATCCTGTAGTGCCACAACAGAACCTTAGTTGTATTGCTTTTTTCACGGTTTCTTTCCCCCACCGTATCCCACCTTTTTTTTATTGCCCAAGTGCTCTAATTTGGTCTGTGTTGAAGATTTTTTTAAACTTTAGATTAATCAAATTGTGTTTTTTTTTAATGCCGTATTAATCCTTTTCCGGTTTACCAGAGCCCTCTCTGCTCTCTTTCTTAGTAATCTCTCCCTTCTCAGTTGCCTCATTAGATCCTCCACGTGAGCCCGGTCACAACTGGCCCTTGGCAGTCTGGTCCCTGGAGCACCTGACCCTGGCAAACTGGCACACTGATCTCTGGTAAGGTAGCCTCTTGATTGTCGGCCCCTGATATACTGGCCCCTGGCAGTCTGCTGACATCTGTCTCACTCTCTCTCTCTGTTATGTCCCTTTCATTCCCTTGGAACTCCACCTCAATATCTCCCTGAATCTCTGTAACAATAACAAGGCAATCTTGCTGTTATATGTGTATGCTGCCTTTACATGTGCACCTATTGTCATTTAAGGGTACACTACACTCCTATAGTGACATTCATCTAAGTTTGTCTATTGGCAATGTTAAAGTATGAAGAAATCTGTAGATTATCTACATGTGGTATATGAGTCTTCAGAGAATCCCTAAACCCTGGTAGTTTTGAAGCTGTATAATCTGAAGGTTGCATTAGGAGTGTAGTCTATCCTTGAATTATATAACATGGGAAACATTGTTAGCTTCATATATCATACCAATGTTTGATGTGCCATAATAGGTGTGGTCATCATTCCTGACATTAACAGCTGGAGGCATACTCCTTGACGTGTATTTCCTCCTTTTCGGTTTAGGCCGATGTATAAATACTGTTGGAACAGCATCTGGCCTCAACCTCAAATGTTCTCCTGATTTGTTGTCAATATATTGGTCGTCTTCAAAATGTACCCGTCGGTAGGTAGGTTTGATCAGTTTCCACTGCACACTTCAAATGTCATTGAAGAGTCATAATTCTCTACACTTGGAAATATGATGCCCTTTAAAATGTTAACAAGTCATGGCACCTCTGTGAACATTACTTACATGACAGAGTTTTCTGCTGTTGTTGTCCTCTGTCAGACACAGGTTGTGTCTGTTGACCATTGCCATCCATCTCTTCCTTCGCTCTACATCCTTAGGGAAGCCATACATCCGGAACCCCTTCTCGGATCGATTAGAGCAGGGGTTCCCAACCCCGGTCCGCGGACCGGTACCGGGCCGCGGAGGTGTTACTGCCGGGCCGCGAAATAGCTGTGAGTTTATCGTAATATTTTCAGAATTATAAATATATAAAAATATTTTATCATAATATTTTTTTCAAAAAGTGTTTAATGTTCGCACCTATACCAGTCATATTATTTCATCCAGTAGCCCAGTTAATCTTTCACCAGATAACCGTTGAAAATGGCTTTTATGATGTTCCGAGGGATTCGGCGGCTCAGCCTGGTCTCAGCCTCTCGTGCGCACGAGAAAGTTACCGGTGCGCCAAGTAGGAAGAGGAGCGCACAGGAGACAACCGTTTCATTGCAGACTGTTATGTTTATGTGGGGAAATGGCAGTGCATACATTATTTAAGATATATTTCAAACTCGGACTTCATTTTAAGGACATGTCGGCCAGGGGTGTAGAGCTATATGTTTATTTTATTATCTTTTCTTTTTAATGACTGATTTGAAATGCCATTTTCTTAATGTCTTTCATTTTTTTGTAAAGCACTTTGAATTGCCTTGTGTTGAAAAGTGCTATATAAATAAACTTGCCTTGCCTTTGTTTAAGCACCGGATTGGCAAAACAGGAGAGTAAACCAGTCTGCCTTGATCTATGAATTCATGTCCGGGACTCTCACGGTATCTGCTGCACGCAGCTGTTTATAGAAGGAAAACCTCCTTCACTTCATGAAATGGCTGCAGCATCAGGAGGCAGCGGGACGTGTAACTCCGCTTCTGAGAAGTGCAGCACCAGCGCGCCGAGAGCTGTGCCTTTTAATGCACCGCCTTCGCTATGTTTACCTTCATCAGAACAGTTTAAGAGTGACTGCAGGCTGCTACGTGTTAACCACACACACACCTCTACACACATCTCTACACACATCGAACTGCCCGATTACTCCCCCTTTTATTAGTTTTATGAAGGAGATGTCCAGTCACCAAGGCGCATGATGTGTGTGTGTGTGCTCTGCTCAGCTCAGTGTTTGTGTCTGTCCGACACCGGCATTTCTTTTCAAATGACCATGAACAGTAATTTACACACATCTGGCTAACTCCATAGGTAGCCTATATGCGGGTGTTCCCAAAATAATCTTAATCTCGATGTAGTGCTAAATGCTGTCGGACGTGCACCGGAACGAACGTCACTATCATAATATCTTCTGAAAACAAATGCCAGTGTCACACACACACACACACACACACACACACACACACACAGTTGTGGCAGATATCTCTGCTCCGCGCCGATCATATATGAGTTTGCTTTAAAAGAAGGGAAACCCAAAACAACCAGGATAGGGGTTAAACAATAATCTGCTTTAATGATAAACGGTAAGAATACAAATACACTTCTCCAAAGGGGTAGGCCCAACCCCTGCTCTGGTCCAAATGCCGGGAGAACCTTTCATCTTGACGGCAGGAGCAAAAGAGAAAGAACCAACAGATAGAACAGGCTTACATGCAGAAAACAAAACAGGAGGGGTTGGGTCAGCTGGTCATCTTTTCAGGTCATCTCATTGGGATATGTAAAAGATGGCTTTTCTTAGCGAATCACTGCGAGCCAGCCAGGATAATAAACAAGTGTCTCTGAGATGGTAGTAAAATATATCTGGAGTCCGTTATCTCACTTTCCTGCATAGACTTCCACACACACACACTTTCCTGCACATTCCAGAGGCCTGAGTTGGGTCTAAAGAATATTCTCTTGCTCACATCTTACTCCCATTATGTATACAAAGTAATTAAACACACACATATACTATTCAAGATATGTAGACTTCCCTGAAACATGACATACTGGAGATCTTAAGCAGAAGGTACTCTCTTCCAACTAGCCCACTGCCCTGCTTACCTACACCTCCCCCACAGAGCAATAAAACCTGTTTACTCCAAGCACCCCAGAATGTTTGAGCAAGTTTTAGTCCTCACATTTATGAAAGGATAAAACAGAGAAATCAATACAAAACACAAACACAGGTACTGTTTAAACAGTATTCACTTAACTGCTACTATTGATAATTTCCAGAGAAACTCAAGGGGCCTCTTTTAATATCTGGAAGTTGCAACAAGACTTTCTGCCATTTCAAATGTAACACACTTCCCAAATATCAGATGATAATAATCTTCAATAATCCCCCTTTTGGTCTCTCTATAAAGAGACCAACTTACACAAGGCACTTGAAACATAACTACTGTCATTCCTTTCCACTGTGTCTGTCCCCCAATATTGTATAAATCTATCAGAAACTGAGACCCAAAGTACTTGAAATCTTTGGGTCAGTCTCCTTGTGTGGTGAATCATCAGCCCCCCCCCCCCCTCTGATAGGGAGGGGGAGATGCGGCTTTCCCTTCACTGGTGGAACTGATCAGAGAGAAGTAGACTCCTCTGCTGCCTCGACAAGTCCCCCAGCCCGCTGACAGCCGCTTCCTAGTCGTCTGCTGTAAGGATGTCCTCGAGGTCGTTGTCGTCCAGTCCACTGATGGCTGCTTCCGAGTCGACCTCCTCTGCGAGGGCCACGTCCGTCCTGATGTCGTCCACGGTCCTAGCAGGTGGTTTCCCCGCCGCACACTGGCTCCCGTGGTACGAGCTGTCCCCCTTTCCTCCCACGCGGACGGCATGAGAGATCCGCTGGGTCACTCGGTCGGGGCCGGAGAGCCTGGGGTTGAGCCACTTTGTCCTGATGACCTTCAGCCAGACGAACTCCGCTGTGTCAGCCTCCTGGGTCCCCCTTTGGCATCACCAACCTGTGTGGAGAAATCTGATACAAATCCCTCAAGCCTACGCTCAGGGCTCCGGGGCCCTCCGCTGTTTGACCCACCACTGCGTAAGCCGCTTGGAGCCTGTTGGTGTGGTGTCTTAAAACAACAGACGTCTGTGAACAGGTTTTCTAAATTAATTGTAGCCCTCCTATCTGCCAGTGCAGCTTCAGAATCTTAATACTTGGCCCGTGCCCCCAAAATAAAACCCCAACATCTCTAGGTGAACTAAATAACATATTTCAATAGCTCTGAATTTCTGACAAGCATCTGTGTTTATTTTTAAATGAAATCCCTGAGATCCTATTTAAAATCTAAATATAATATGAACTGCTAATGTTTCTGGTAAAGAAACACACTAATGTTATGGATTCAAAAACAACCAAAACCATGATACTGACAAAGTGAATGATCTCCTGGTGATACTGCTTCTACCTGTCAGTGCTGAGATATTATCAAGCTGAAAAATGAATACAGAATTCCAACAAACTGTCATCAAATGTCTTTCTATTATGAATTTAGATGAAATGTATATCCCCATAATGACCTAAACAATAAAGTCTATGGCTTTTACTTCTTTACCAGGCTAGTTACATGATGCTGTCTAAATTAAATTATGTCTCATTACATTACTATGTTTTAGCTTTAACTGTAATATGTTCTTTCTACATTTCAAACCTCAGTTACTTTAATACCTGTTGAAACATTACTCACCGGTCAACTTCTTCAGTATTCCATTCTGGACTTACATCACTCACAGTAGCCCCTTGGCCACTGATTCTGCATCTGTGTTACCTGTTATAACTCAATCAATATTAGAAACATGTCAACATTCATCAAACAGTATCTTATCCCCAGATATGGAGCAGGTCCATTCTAAAACTGTCAATCAATGGTCAGATTGAACAATTGAGTTGGGGCAGCAGGTTCCTTTCAGTCCCTAAATGAAAAATGTACATTGTGAATTTTACACTCCCCCTTTTTACACATGAACCTCATGTGTAACCATGGATTATAAGAAAATACCAAACATTTTCCCAAATGTACATCCATAATTTCCACAGTAAACACTTCAGTGAAATGAAGTGTTTCTTTCCATCCTTCAGTCCTAAAAGAAACAGAATCTTCATGTTTTATTTTGAGTTTCACATTCTGCAAACTGCCACCTCCTGTGGGAGTAAAATATCATCAAGTAGATTAGAAACGGGTAATAATATGTTAGTCCAAAAGCATGCTTGGTTAGTTATTGTTTTAGAATCATGCAGTTACACTGATCACATGCCGGCATTCATTCACACTCACACCGTCTGTCAGGTTGTAAAGTCTTGGTCTGGTCAGAGTCACCCCAGAGTCAGTCATTGACAGTGCCTTCTCAAGTTACACTGTCGGTCAGGGTCAAAGGTCAGTTGGTCTCAGTCTTTTTGGCCATGTGTGTGCTCTGCAGAGACTTTTCAGAGGTATTTCAGCATACCCTTTATCTACAAAAATCTGTCATATATGGAGCGCCATCATTAATTAATTCACGATTACAACTATAATTTTCCAGATATCTCTAACTTTTCATCGGAACAGCTGTTCCCCACATTCCCTGAAAAGTGTTAGCCAAAAAATTTCACTTCCTTATAGTACTACTACTGCAATTCATTTACACCTAATTAGTATTAAAATGTCTAATAGATCTATTTCAGAAACTTGTGCACTTAACTATTATCTTGTGTCAAAACATTACTTGGATCTGTGTAGCTCTGCATTTCATAGCTCATTATACTCATTTATCTTCAATTCTGGTCTACTTAAAAACAATGTTAAATTCTTTAGCAGTGTGTGGAACCTTGGGTGTCTGAACACGCAACAATCACTCCCTACTTTATGAAGGATTTAAAAACAGAAGTCATTTCATATGTCCATCCGAAAGCCCTCCTATGGTAATAACCATGGCACAATGGTGAAATCAATAATTTATAGATTGGAATACTATATTTGGCTTGGCACTAGCTCTCCCTTTAACCTTATCCATTCAAATAAAGGTTTGTCTTATAGAGCGGTTCCTAAAACTATCCCTTTAATGGTGTTCAACATTGTAACAACTAAGATCACTACTTTATTCACAAGTGAATAAAAATCTCTTTTAGAATGATTTGTTAACATGATGAAAAGATTGAAGAATATGGTTATATAATGTCATGTATCCCCCTTTATCCCTCAGTGTGTTTTAGGATGATTCTCATTTTACTTTAATAGTTTCCTCTTTACTGCTATTTTTAATTTACCAATTGATTAATTCATGGTTAATACAACTTTTTATCTTCACTTATTTATCAAGTCAATTCAAGTTCTTTAAATGTGCGCTTATAAGTGTGTTTATGTGTAAACTCACTCATTCCCGTTGATTCCCTTCTCCTCCTCTGATTTATCTCAAGCCGCGATCCCTGGCCACCTCACATTCTGCTCGACCATCTCCTCTGATTCTGACTCCTCCCCCTTTGTCCATCAGCTGTTGTAACTCTTTGAGGCAGCCATCTGCCCAGCTACATCTGCAGCCCCCATCATGCCACTGTTGTTGCACTGCTTTGCACTTCATCTCCTCCTTCACAGTCTCTCTGCTGCTTTATGGAGGGCGGATTCTGCTCTCATGTCCCACACTTTGCTCTTGTGCCAAATCGTGTGGCTCAGCTTGGAACTTCATGCCCTGTCTGAGGGACTGATAGATCTCTGCCTGTCAGCAAGCTGTTTGGTTCTGGATGCCACAGGTGGAGATAGTTCTGGATGCAGTTCTTATTGTTGTTGTTGGTTCAGCTCTGGTTCTCTGTCTGGTCTATTGAGAAGGAGGAGTCTCCTGTTGGGTTAGGCCTTTGATTGCTCAAGCGGATCGGGGTCTTAGCCGTCTGACATGCAGAGAGAGAGAGTCCAGGTCTCGGGACGCATTACCTATAGAAATTCTAGCACACTGAGGTTAAATAAATCCAACCCTTTCCACTCCGTCTCTTTCTAATCATACTATCTGTCTTAGTAGTTAAATGCCATCCAAACAACACAATTAATGTCTACTAATGATATTACATAAACTCCCTCTAATAATCGTTTCATCCATTGTGACATATTTACCCAAACTAAGTTTCTCAACACCCACATGTTTCCAGCATCGCATATTCCACACACTATGAAAGAACCCCTCCGCATTCAAAAATCCCACTGCTATCTAGCAACAATTGTAAAGTTGCAGAGCACACTAATCAGATAACAGTAATGTAATTTGACCCAAGTGTAGGCCTATTTCGTTCCTAAAAATGTTAGCAAACACAAAACTCCATCTACAACATTTATAGATAAATTGATTTAGCAAAATGAAATCTTATGTAATTCAAAATGTGACAAAAGAACAATGATTTGTCTTACACAAGATTGTGGTCTAACAGAATGACTCTTGACCTCATGTGGCCTGAAGAACAAAAGGAGCTCTTAACATTAACACAATGGACTCTCAGAGATGAGATCTAGCCATAAGGTGGCTGACTTTAAAATGAACTGTGACAAAGAAACCACATGCGTGTGGGTACATTATAGTTTTAGAAATATAACTCAAAACAACACTACATTAAAATAATAACAATTCAAATGAGCCTTGGTGAAAAGCATGAAAAACAAAACAACTTAATCTACTCTCCTTGTTCGTGTACATCTTTACTCCAACTATTTCACCATCTAGTATGCCAACTTGCTGGCCAACTAGCTTAGCAGTATAGCACTGGCCCCATGTGAGTGGGGGAAGGGGAGGGGATCACTCAACACATGTGCAGATATAAACCACACTGCTTGGAGACTGAGTTCAATAGCTGAACCTGAATTTCCCAACACCTCATGTCCTATCATTTGATCACAGTTCCTTGTCTCTCTCTGTCTCTCTCTGTCTCTCTCTCTGCAGCTGCCTGCTCCTGTCAACAAGCTTCTCTCATCAATCACCTCTGTGTTTTAACATTTAACAGCTTCTCTCTGACTGACAAACTTACAAAACCTTCTGTTTACTTTCTACTCTTTCTTCACAAACTTAAAAACACAATTGTGGTGAATTGTTTGCGTTTTCAGTTTCCTATCTACATTAAACAACCACCAACTCAGAGTCACTGTGGTATGATCAACACAACTCCTAAATAACATTACAATATATATTTCTTACAGTGAGTTTGTTATTTAATGTTTAACAAATTATCCTCTTTTTATGTCTAATCTAGGTGGAATAATCCACTATCATATTTAATTTGAATCAAACCTTAACCTCTATGTACTTCATATACTCAGTAAATCTCTTTTGACTTTCCCTCAACGTTTCTGTATGTAATTAAATTCCTCTGAAATATGATTAAGTACAATTCTCAGTTAATGACAAATACCACGAAATTCACAATGCAATGCAATAGTAACAATCAGTTCTCAAAACTTCTCATTAAAACCACAATGTGACGTAACTGTGTCCCACAAAAACTATGCTAAAAACAACACATTATAGTTTCTTATTTATTTCAATATCTACCACCTCGAATCACACATTGATTTATTCATTTTCAATGTTATTCACTCCAACTTCAGATCAGTCGTTGATCTTTCACTCCTTGCTTTAAATTCAACGCTCAGCAGCCATTTCCCAGACATGAACAAGCAGTCTGGCTCCGGGCTGCTGCACAGCAACTAGAGCAGAAATGTGGAGAAAGGGGGGCTTTCTTAAACCCATGGTATTCTATCATTATGACTTCGCATTTCTTTATCTGACTTAGGCCATTCTATGTTCAATAATATATTCTATTTATTCAAAAGCACATAAATATATCCTCCACGCTGTCTGTTCAGCTTTTAAGATGCGATATTTCTTTCAACAGAATGGGCGTTAATCCCAACAGAACAAGACAGTGAGAAATCCGTTAATTTCAATGGCTTTTGAAGTTCGCGTATCTCCTCTTGGATTTTCCACATATAACTCACCTCCAACTTCTATAAGCCTTGGATTTGTTATTCAGTTTTGTCACGGATAGAGACTCTTATACTCTACTTGACTCCCACCAGCTAAATATACCCTGTGGGGACTCGATACCTCCACTAGGCGTAGGGACTGTTATACCCTTCCAGCTGCCAGAGACTCAATACCCTGACGCTGAAATACTCCGCTGCTTCACGTGTAGCTAACGAGTCTGCCGTACGATTCTGAAAAATCTACGAAGCTTTTAACCGTTGCTTTATTTATTTTATAACTTTACCTACCTATACTAAACTATGCATTGCATTCTTTACCATAAATGACACTTGGAAATATCTTTGACAACTCTAAAATGTAGCTTAGCCAATCTACAGACCTTCGATAGAAACAGGCGTCCATTTTACCTTTCAATTTTAGGATCCTGGTTTTAGTTGTCACAGATTATTCCAGGCATCTCCCTCCGTCCGCTGGCTGCTCGTGTTTTCCTCTAAAAAACCTTACTCATGACGTCACCACGTCGGCACGTCCTCATGTCATGACGTCATCACGTCGGGGTCTCACCAAATTGTTGTGGCAGATATCTCTGCTCCGCGCCGATCATATATGAGTTTGCTTTAAAAGAAGGGAAACCCAAAACAACCAGGATAGGGGTTAAACAATAATCTGCTTTAATGATAAACGGTAAGAATACAAATACACTTTTATTCTACAAAATAATATTTAAAAACATAACAAATATATATTTATTTATTTATATATATATATTTTTCATTAGTTTTACCAAAATAACTTGATTTAATTCTATTTAAAATAACATTTCCAAATAAATAAATCCTTCGAATCTGCCTATTCAGTTTCTGTTTGAATGTGAAGGGTTAAATGAAAGAAGCTCCTTCAGCCTTCTCTGCGAGTTGCTGTGAAGATAGGAGCTGATTGGTGGTCCAGCTATGAATTCACAGAGGGCCCGCTATAGTAACTGAACAAGAGAGTAATGTCAAATTACAGTACAATTGACCATTGATCATATCTTCCCTCTAAATAGGTGGGTTTTATTATCGTGGACAACTTCCCGTCAACAGCGTAAATTCGCCTTCAAAATAAAAGCATGCCAAATTGCACTTAAATATGCAGTAAAATCAGTAAATCTTGGTGTCAAAATGTAGAATAACACAAACTCCAACACAACTTATTTGAAATGCATTTAAGCATATATTATGTTTAATGAACTTTTAAACATCTTACAACTGGTTTCCTCTCTGTGTCCTTTTCTTTAGTGCAGCCATCTGCAATGAGTTAGAGAGAGACAGAGAGTTAAAAGTGGGGCTGCAGGCTGACATGCTTAACTAACAATAATGCTTAGTTTATTTTATCAAAACAATGCCTGTCTATCTAGCATAAAATCCCAATAAGCTGCTAGCAACTGCAAAACGCTAGTGCTAGCTAATGTTTTGCAAACTATTAAAAGTGAGGCTATTACAGTAGACCTAACTTTAGTCTAGTAGCCTCACTTCTAATATTTTGCTAAACATTTGCTAGATACATGTTGGCTAGCTAATGAGCTTCACATATCAACCTGAAAAACTGCGAGGATCCACTCGCAGCCCCCCTCCGCACCCAGGGTTGGGTTGTAACGGAATACATGTAACGGCGTTACGTAATCAGAATACAAAAATCAAGTAACTGTATTCAGCTCGCGTTACATTTGAAAAACGAGTAACCTGATTACAGTTACTTTCGTAAACCTGAAGTGAATACATTTTGGATTACTTATTGGAATTATTGGTGTAAAGATTTCCTCACAACATTTAATATTCATTACTAAAGGTACAGCCGAATCATCACAGCGATGATCCAAAAAAGGAAGCGTTTGAAAAAAAGGGGCGGCTCCGCTCAATGAAACGATAACAACGAAACATGGAGGAACAAAAGTCTGCGTTTAAATCGCGCGTCTGTGTGTGTGTGTGTGTGTGTAGAGGTGCGTGTGGTTAAAACACATCAGCCACACCGCTCTTTAGCCTTTCTAATGATTCTGAAGGTAAACACAGTGAAGGCGGTGCGTGAAAGGCAGTGCGTGAAAGGCAGTGCGTGAAAGGCACTGCACGCTCCTCTTCTCAGAGGCTGAGTTAACCCTCCCGCTGCCTCCTGGCGCTGCAGAGATTTCATGAAGTGAAGGAGGTGTTCCTTCTATAAAACAGCTGTGGGCAGCAGATACTGTGAGAGTCACGGACATGAATTCATAGATCAAGGCAGACTGGTGCACACACTCTCCTGTTTTGCCAATCCGGTGCTTAAACAAATATAGCTCTACACCCCTGGCCGAAATGTCCTTAAAATGAAGTCAGAGTTCGACATTTTAATTCATGTCCTGCCAACACTGGCAGGACAGAAGGCGACACGCCCGTTCTAAGCCGTGTCCCTCACTCCTCACATCCCAAGCTGCATCCCCAACAAGTTTATTATGTTGTTACATCGTTTCAGATGTTATGTTTCAGTTGTGCTCTTGATAAGTCATTAAAACAGTAAAAACACGTTCAGTTTCCTTTTGCTTTTTGTGTCTCCTGTTCACCAAAACATACCCATCGGTTATGGAAAAAGAAAGTAATCCAAAAGTAATCTGATTACGTTACTTTTTTAAGACGTAACTGTAACTGTATTCGGATTTCTTTCAGAGCCATGTATTCAGTAATCAGTAACTGATTACATTTACAAAGTAACCCTCCCAACCCTGTCCGCACCACAGTTACTCCGCTGCGAGACGCTGCACGCACCCCCAACTCTGACTGACTTCCCGCGTCCCTGTGTAACTGGGAAACTGATAGAATTGGATCATAAAATCGTGGTGTTTTTGCAACTTCAGCATAGGGGATTGGGATGTTTATTGAACTTCGGTTTAACACATGTATGGCTCTGCCGCTCAGCGCTGCTGCTTGCTTCAGTCTGTGTCTGTGTTCTTTCGCACCTGCCTGTAATCTGAGAAGGTCTCACCTCTCTGGCTGGCTCCCGCCCGAAAATCTTCAGTGTTGATTGACACTTCAGTAATAGCCTATCAGATAGCGCTGTGGGCGGGACCTTGCTCGTGTACTACACAGAGTGTTGACTGCAGCCAGAGAAACGGCCGCATCAGAGCCAAAGTTTTATCGGCAATTTGATAAAAAAAGGCCGATACCGATAATCTGTCAAATGCGGAATATCGGCCCCGATTATCGGTCGACCCCTACTAACTACACATCTCGATTCTCCGGTGTGGCACTATTTTGGATTCAAGCCAAATCAACGAGGCGAACCTACGGACTTCAATGAGCCGGGCAGTGTGTCGCATTTGTTTAAAAAAGGTAGCGACAAAAGCAGGCGATACCACGCATTTTAAACTACACCTAAAACACAACCACCCCTTTCCGTTTTCCCAGCTGGTAGCAAACACGGCAGCTGGAGATGGAGAGCCCCCACCTTCCCGACAGTTTACAATCAAAGATGCATTTGCCCGACAATGCAAACATGTCTACTTGAGCAGGTCTCCCTTGAAAAAGAGATCAATGATCTCAAGGGATACAACTGGATAAATAAACGCTTGAAATGAAATGAATGTTGGTGTTCCTTGCTCGAAAACTTTGAAAAACAGATTTGGATATGGCCTGTTGAGGCATCTGGGTCTTTGTATGGACAGTGGACTGTACACTTGACTGTTTTTTTTTTGCTTGTGAGACAATGTGTGCTCATATTTATTTATTTATTTATATATAGGCCTATAGATAGATAGATAGATAGATAGATAGATAGGTAGATAGAGAGAGAGAGATTTAATATTATTTCACATTTCATTTGCAATGTTGAATGTTCAATACAAAGTTATGTTTGAAAGGATGTACTTGAATTATTATTATATATTATCGTTCTCAGTGGTCTAAAATGGTCTTACAACAGTGCCGACAATATTATCGTTTATCGCAATAATTTCCAGGAACATGTATTGTCCAACAAAATGAATTATCGTGACAGGCCTACTTGTGTGTTATGAAGGTTTTTATGCATGTAAACGGTCTGCAGAGTCAAAAACCCTCAAAGTACACCCTGTAGCGAGTAAAACACACAGAAAAGACCTGTCTATGCTGCCCCATACGCCTCGTTGGAGATTTCTCTTTTTCCATTTGTTTCTTCCGGGGACCGCATGACGTCATCCAAGTCCACACTGAATATGAGAGGGGAAAAATGAAAATAATAAATGCTTTAGAGTAAGAAATATAAAGTTGACTGTTGAGTTGCTCAGTTTTTTTAGATTGTCAATACTATTACTGTATAACTAATATCTCAGGTTAAGTGGCACATTCAAATAAAGATTGGTCTTTAAATACATGTTGTCTTTTGAATTGTTTGTCTAAAGTCAAGGATCTAGAACTGGTACTTAGTTTTAATGATACAGTCTGGTTATTATGCTGTTTGGAGGAGGCCTCACAGGTAAGAGCACTAACTAGCTACCATCACATGTACCTTAGCTTGACTTAAATGTATTAAACCAGGGGCGGCCGGCCCATAGGGGCGCTAGGGGCGCCGCTCCCACCTCTTCCCACATACAAAAAAAATATTAAAAAAAATATTTAATTAAAAAAAATATATTTAAAAGAATAATATTTAAAAAATATATATATTTTATATTTTTATTTTTAATGAACAAGGTAAATATCATACAATTGGTATCAGTAAAATGTATAATCTACAATAAAATCTCGTTTAAAATTGTGTTACGATGTCTAAAGTTACTGATAAGTCACATGTTTCCTGCCTGGCCTTGCCATGGCATTAGTTTATCATTACCGGGCGCCGTGCAAGGAGCCCCCGAGCCAAACAGCAGCAACCAGCACGTTGCAAAAGTCTCAATAGTAAACTGTGCCGCCGAAACATAATTTCAGCCAATCAGAGCCGTCAAATATTTTGGTCACGAGGGCGCTCATGTTGGCGCCCACGTTGCTTACGTGCGTTGACGTGAGTTGTTTTTTAGACTCGTGAGTGACCAAGGTGACGCAGTAGTTGGATGAGAATGGCTTCGTGTGCAGGTAGAGACGCCGGACCTCGGTCCCCGCCCAATTCCGTTCAAGAGCTAATCTCCAATCCTTTCGAAAGGAGAAGTTTGGGAGATAAACGGTTGCTTAAAGACCTTGGACCGGACCAACCCGATTTGTATATATCACAGCAAGCTCGTGAAAAAGACAAAACGTATCAACGAGGCTTCTCACGTAGCTGGTACACCAGAAAGGCATGGCTAGCTGGATGCAAACAGGTAAATGCTGTCTTTTGTTTCCCATGCTTGCTCTTCAAACAGCCGGGGACAGATACGATCTGTTCAGAAACTAGACAAAAGTTAAACAAGTACAAACCACAGACTGTCTGTGTCATGGTAAATACAGTCGCTGGTTTATTTATGTCTGTATAGGCCGTTGTTGTGAGTGTGGACGGTCGGAGCATATATAACGTTAGCTTAGCCAAGCTCCATTTAGAAAACACGCATTTTAAAAGGGTTTTTCGCCTGCCGTCTGTCTGCAGACTTGTCAAAGCATTAATTCATGGTTTTTACTAACCGGTATCAGTATGTTGTTAATTCGGCATCATTTTGAAACGTGTATTACAATTAAATCACGGTCAAATATGTTCATCTTGTTGTAGTTGTAGCCCCCTTGCCAGCGATTCTCTCTAGTTTAGCATACTCAGCCAGACTCAGCCTGGTTGTTCCTGGCCCTAGAACCACGATTTTATGGGGCCAGAAAACTGTGAATTAGGACCCGCTAGCCGGTACTAGGCCAAGTGGAAACGCAACCAAAAACGGGCCCCGCACGGCTCGGCACTGTCTGTGTCATGGCGAATACAGTCGCTGGTTTATTTATGTCTGTAGGCCGTTGTTATGAGTGTGGAGTGAGCATATACAACGTTAGCTTAGCCTGGTCGACCCACTCTCCATTCAGAAAACAAGCATTCTAAAAGGTTTTTCGTCTGCCGTCTGTCTGCAGACTTGTCAAAGCATTAATTCATGGTTTTTACTAACCGGTATCAGTATGTTGTTACGTCGGCATCATTTAGAAACGTGTATTACAATTTAATCACGGTAAAATATGTTTATTTTGTTGTAGTTGTAGCTCCCGAGCGCGTCTTGTTTGAATGATGCGAGTAAACACAGCTGGCAGCCGCGGTGAAACTTGAGCGACTAGAGCGATGCGATAGGAGCGTTTAGAGCGAAGCGAATATTCGCATCGCGTCCGGTCTGAACGCAGCATTAAAGCGAGCTCCGCGCTGCACTGGAAACGCGCCATTACATCACCAGAAGTCCTAATTTAAGGGGTCATTTCTCCCAAAAAAAAATGTTTTACTCACTATATCAACAGCCCCACCAAAAATATTTTCCACCAGCCGCCACTGTATTAAACGTATAATTAAGTGATATCAAAATATAAATAACTAATGTCATGCAAAGATATTAATATTTGCTTGATTCCAGTGTTGAATTTAGCACAATTGCATACAAACGTTAAGGGATTTTAAGATTCTGAAGTATTATGCTAAAAACTCAATAACTTAGATTATTATTTATAGTTTTGCTGAATAGTTTCATGTCCGCTTACCTTAGAAACGTAAAATGCGATGGCAGTGTGCAGATGGGGAGCATGTTAGCTTAGCTTGGTAGCTTTAGCTAGCTCTGGAACTTCCAGCTCGGTGGCAGCAGGTCCCGCCTCGGCTCCGCCTCTTTGCCCTTATTTGGAGCAGGCGGGAGTTGAACTCTGACGTCACTGTCGAGCCGTTAGTGGCCGACTCCGCCTACTAACGGCCCGTCCACACTACAGCTTCGACAGCTTCAAAAACGGTTTCCAACGCGTCTGCCCATTCACTTTGAATGGGGTGACGTCACGTTGCCTCGCTTTTCGCCGAACTGAATTGTGGGTAGCATAGCGGTCCGTCTCCGGCGTCTCCGCCAGCGCCAGCCAATCAAATCATATGCCAGTACAAGTTCTAGCCAATCAAACCGCTGCTTGTGTGTCAGGGGCGGGAGATTCATGTGATTGGTTGTTGGTCGAGCTTCAGACATGCCCAGCTCCAAGCTTTTTTTGAAGCTGTAGTGTGGACGGGCCGTAAGGGCTTCGCGGTAACTCTGCAGAATCCTATGGGTGACGTCATGGACCCTACGTCCATTTATATATACAGTCTATGGTCTCAGCCTCTTTTCCACAACCCGGACTGCGAGAGGGAGCTGCAGCCTCTCTCTCCCGACCACCTTCTGTTTGTTTCATTACCACGCTATTTAATTAAAGTAACCAATTTGACCCTTCTCAGAGACTCCATTGCCTCTTACTTTTTAAACTTCTTCCTGGACGCGAGAGAAAAGAATACTTCTAATAATTGTCTGACCCCAAAGTGATCGCGACCGGGAGAGGAACCAGCCGGTTTTCAACGGAGATCTTGCTAAACATAGGTGCACAAAGGGCCCAGAAACATGGTGAGAAGATGCCAGTTCAATCAAATTCTTCAATAGCTTACTTACCATGTCTTCCCGGACAAACAGACTCAAGTTCAGTTTTTTTCCCAGGGCCATATGTGCACTAAACGCTGCTAATATTTAAATTATATAAGCCTTCCGTGCAATACGAGGGGAATCGTGCAATTTAATTTATTATTTATTTATGTGCATATTCCCTATCATGTCTTTTTTAAGTCCCATTTATTGTTTTTATTGTTTTTATAGTTGTTTTTATATTGTCTTGTTGTTTTTATATTGTCTTGTTGTTGCGTGTTGGCACCTTGAGTTTATTGTAATTTCGTTGTACCTGTACAATGACAAAATTAAAGATCTATCTATCTATCTAGGAACTTTTAGATTTGTGTGTTTATGGCGAGCAGGTGATCCTGAGAAGAACTGCTCATTTAATGTTAAAAAAAACTAAATTTACAACATATATATACCACGTGGCGTTGTTCTGAGCCAAACAAGTTATTAACGCGTTAACTTGACAGCCTACTAGCATAATTTCATAAACTTGTGTACACTCTGTGCACAGCGTATTTGGATTTTCACCATTTTCCTATTTTCATATTTTAAAGCCAAAACCATACACTGTTGATGTTTTTATTTCTGATTTAAAAATTTGCATAATTTTTTATTTAAATCATCATTTCTGTTTTTCGAACAATTTATTTAGTTTTTCCAATGTCAGTTTTTCAAAAAATGTATTTAGTTTTTCCAATTTCAGTTTTTCAACATTTTTATTTAGTTTTTCCAATTTCAGTTTAAAAAGAAAATAAAAAAAATAAAAAAACTTAAATTCTGATGACATAGGATACTTTTATAAGGAATACAAAGGTACTAGTCAGATGATTAGTACTTCATCTTTGATAACTTAGTAATTTCATTCAAGTATTTAAAGAACATATCACAGAAAGAAACTAAATTGAGAACAGACGCAGTGCCAGGCTCAACTGCAGCTATTAAGGAGAGGATACGCATAAGATCAAATGCTACGACACATCCACATTTTAGACAGAAGACATGGAACCAAATAGAGAAACTGTTGGAACAGTGGCAAACGAGAGGATTGATTCCAGCAGATGATCAACCTGGACCAACCATAGAAGAGCAGTACTCGACTATGAGCATGAACAATGCCTACAACAGTTACATTTATGGAGGGAAGCTGAACAAAGGTTTATAAGAGTTACAAGTCTGATACTCCATCTGGAATATGCCAGCCTATTGGCAGACAGCATAAATGTGGTCCAAGTAGCAGACCTGGCAGTGAGGGAAGACATAGCAGAAAAAATAAAAGAGGCTCCAGTTATCCAAACTCCGAAGCTGTATCTAAGCCTGGCCGAAGTCCCTCCTCCCTCCCCAAATGTTGGATTTATAGGAGAAGTCTTGCAGTTGAATGGAGTCTCCATGGACAAAAGTGTCAAATAATTGGAGTATGAAGTGAGAGTGCTAACCAGTAAATCAAAACACCTGATGGAAGAGAACATACGATTAGAAGAAATCAGAGAAGAAAGACGACGAGAAAGAGAAACACAAAAGACAGAACGGGAAGCAATAACCAAAAGACTTTTGAAGATACAAGTAGCTGAGAAAGACAATGAAGCTACTGAAAACAAGACACCTCCAACAATTCATGCTCAGGAAGAACCAGAGAAGGCAGGCCAGACACCTCCAACAATTCAAGCTCAGGAAGAACCAGAGAATGCAGGACAGACACCTCAAACAGTTCAAACTCAGGTAGTCCCAGAGATTCAGGATCAACAAAGAGGTGGAGGAGGTTTCCGAGGAAGACAAAGTGGCAGAGTTAGAGGACATTTCCAAGGGAGTAATCGATCAACAGGATAAGGTTTCCAAGGTGAAGGATGCTTCATATGTGGTCAGTTCTCACATTGGGCCAGAGATTGTCCGCAACACAGGATGCTACAAGTACCAGAATATTGCCCCACACAGCAACAAGCACCAAACAACGGCCCTCCACACCGTTACCCCAGGGGAGGTTTCCATGACTACGACAGAGGCAGGGGGTCCCAGGGATGTCAAAGAGGAACAGGATTTCCAAACATTACTCAAATGCCACTGACAGCCAGGTATCATCCACAACAATGAGGAAGCTCAGAGTTCAACACTTTTAATCCCTATCTGATCAGATCAGATTTGGATTTTGGGGAGTTCAAAACCAAACAACAGGATTAGGATCACTTTGATATCCGATCAGATCAGGAAATCCAATCCAAGCTTTAATCTGGATCAAATCTTCAAAACGGGTAGTTCAAACAGACAACACAGGATTGGGATCAGTTTGATCCCAAAAAACTGGATTATCCTGATCCCACCAAAGGGGTGGATCTCCAGTGGATTACCAGAGCAAAATGTACTGTACAATTTATTTAAAAATATGTTTCAATTTAAACAAGATGGCAACGTTTGTTAACTGAAATAATACACAATTTTTAGCCTTCATGGCAAATCAATTTTATTTTTCATTTTTTGGTCACGTTTGTGGTGGCCTATTTTGTTTTCAACCAAATGTTGATGACATAAATGTTTATGCTCATGAAAGTATCACAACAAAGATTGTCAACCACAAATGTAATTTAGATTAAAGAAAAAATATCTTCAACAAAAAAAAAGTCCATCATCTGTCATCACCTTTCAAAAGTAATTGCGGACAATTGCGGACCACTGCTATGTGGTCTCTTGCCTTCCTTGTATTATTTTTCATGTCCACTAGATGGCGCTCGGTAGGATTAAAGCACTGATATTCAGGATCTAGTCATCTTGAAAAGTCGTAATCTGGATCAGGTTGATCCTATCCTGGATCTGATTGAGATTAAAAGTTTTGAACTCCTGGGCCCAAGAGTTCAAAACTTTTAATCTCAATCAGATCCGATCAGATTTTGAAATCCCATTGTTTGTGATCCAGGATCAGACAAGTCGGACAGATTTTGTCAAAGTCAAGAAATGAGCGAAAACCCAAAAAAGAAGCAGCATCTGGCTGCTTTTCAATGATATTGGAGAAAGCAAAGCTGAGTGCAGGATTTGTAAAATGAAAATAACCTTCAGAGAAGGTTTTTGGTAACCACTCAGGATTTATTGTCAGTGGTGGGAGAAGTTCAGATCTTGTACTTGAGTAAAAGTACCAGAGTGTAGGAATACTCGGTTACAATAAAAAGTCCTGCATTCAAAATGTTACAATTAAAAGTACAAAAGTATTAGCATCAAAATATAGTTAAAGTACCACCTGCAGAGGGACCTAGATTCAGGTGTTCTCTTCCCCATAGAGACCGCCTCGCTGCAGATTATCCCTTGCATAAAGATAGATTGTGGGTCCCTTATAACATGTTGTACACAGTGGAAATAAAAATTCTGGTCACCTCAACATCAGGGATCTTATCAATTAAACTCCTTCTGAATCAAACCGTCATGTAGGGCTGAACGATTAATCGATTTTAAATCGAAATCGCGATTTGAAATGATGCGATTATCAAATCGCAAAGCCTGCGATTTTTTTACAATTTTTTTTTTTTTTTACAATTTTTTTTCTTGTGTGTCAGTCATCCACACCAATCAGACTTGCTGTGCTCCACATGTACCAGCCATTGTTAATCAATCAGAAGTAGCCCATGATAGAAGGTGATAGACAGATTGATCCAATCACCTGCCAAGTGCTTCTGAAAGTGCCTGCCCTTTCCAAATGGCTTCCAATGGAGCTTTAGATGGTTTGGTGAAACAAACCATCTGGGTCAGGTTAGTAATGCTCCATCACATGTTTCTATTACAGGGTGAATCTTAAACTGAAGCTCGACTTTAAAGCAACCCAACGGAAGTTTCATGTAAGTTTAGTTTTTTCACTCGTAGCTCGGGCTGCGGGGGTGCTAGAGACGGGAGCACGTTGATAGGACCTTCCTAGCCGGAGTTATGGCCGCATTTTACAATAAACTTCCGTTGGGTCGCTTAAAAACAAATATCGCAATTCGAATCGCCATCGCAATATTTGTCAGAAAAATCGCAATTAGATTTTTTCCCAAAATCGTGCAGCCCTACCGTCATGGTAGCCTTACCTTACTGATCCCTCTTAAAGTAGAAAAAAAACATGTTACTTTACCAGCAGAGAGAAAATTGATTATTAAATTATTAATGTGACTAATAAAGAGCAGTTTGATTATTAAGTATTATTCTGTTGATCGATGTCATTACATTTGGTGAAAAGCACATAATGACTTGTTTATGACTCGTTTTGTCAAAGTTTAGGACTTGAACTTGACTTGAACTTGCCCAACCTGACTTGAGACTTGACTTGGACTTGAGCGCAAAGACTTGAGACTTGACTCGGACTTGAGCGCAAAGACTTGAGACTTGACTCGGACTTGCAAAACAATGACTTGGTCCCACCTCTGCAGCATACTAATAATAACTTTGTATTATTAGTGTAGGACACTTATGTATGTATAACATCTGAAGATGTGTAGTTTTATTCATGTTTTTACATAATTTTACAGGATATTGCTATACTATTTCTCATGTTTTACTACACATTAATATCTGATTTGTAAAACATCACAGACAGAAAGGCATATCCGTCATTTAATGGTAAGCTATTGAAATTGTGATTCCATAGATGTGTCTCCCATCACCCAAATCCCCTGACTATTCGCTCAACTCAGTATTTACTTTCTTATATTCAAAGAAAATCAGTAATATCTTTACAAACTACAAGTCCTTTTATATCAGCTGTGCACCGTTATGGTGTAAATATAACTTATCTACCAATTGGATCAAATATAAAAGTCAGCCGAATTACTATTGATACTGCAAGGAGACGTATTTTGTGAAAAGAAATGCAAGATGTTGTTTAATTGTTGATATATTTATGATCCACGTCACATATTCAGTTTTGGCGGCAGTTCTTCAAGTTTGTCCAAAGGTCTTCTCATCAGGGCTCTATAAATAAATAACTACGGCAGATGTGTAATATTTAATGCAGCCGAACCGTGCATTACAATGCCGTTATGTGATGACTTCCAAAGAGAAAAGCAAGAACACTCGGAATAAATAAATAGAATGGTTTTGAATAATAGATGAGAGTAAAATCGACGTCACTTTACAGCCCCGCCCACTTTTGGGGAAACTAACGCTGTCATTTGAACGGCGATCAAGCCTGAAGCCACAGAGCTCTTCTGTTACTGTCCTTTCTTCTTAGAGGAAGTACAGAAACACGTAACTCTGGATTTATTTTAATGTTTGAGGTGCAATAAACGACACAGCAGCTTTTTGGCATGTTAAAAACTATTATTTTCTGCCTCGCTCATGAGAGTAACAGCTGGCGAAATTACAGCCTCGCCTACTGATTTCAAATGTGTGCTCTAAAATGATATTTATAAATGACTATTATCATTATTATAAGCAAGACAATAAATGGCAAAGATATGTAGAAAATAAACGTATTTGAGATACGTTCATAACGAACGTAACGTGGGAGAAAATACGTTTCTAGCTTAACGTAATTGAGAATGCAGTTTAGTTCTGTGGGAACGTAATTTTTAGGAGACAGGGTTGCCCATGAAGGCTAAAAATTGTGTATTATTTCAGTTAACAAACTTTGCCATCTTGTTTAAATTGAAACATATTTTAAAATAAATTGTACAGTACATTTTGCTCTGGTAATCCACTGGAAATCCACCCCTCTGGTGGGATCAGGATAATCCAGTTTTTTGGGATCAAACTGATCCCAATCCTGTGTTGTCGGTTTGAACTACCCATTTTGAAGATTTGATCCAGATTAAAGCTTGGATTGGATTTCCTGATCTGATCGGATATCAAAGTGATCCTAATCCTGTTTTTTGGTTTTGAACTCCCCAAAATCCAAATCTGATCTGATCAGATAGGGATTAAAAGTTTTGAACTCTTGGGCCCAGAAGTTCAACACTTTTAATCTCAATCAGATCCGATCCGATTTTGAAATCCCATTTTTTGTGATCCAGGATCAGACAAATCGGCCAGATTTTGTCCCTGGAGTTCAAAGCAATTCAGGATAGGATCAGCCTGATCCAGATTACGATTTTTCAAGATGACTAGATCCTGAATATCAGTGCTTTAATCCTACCGATCGCCATCTAGTGGACATGAAAAATAATACAAGGAAGACAAGAGACCACATTGCAGAGACATCTATTGTCCGCAATGACTTTTGAAAGGTGATGACAGATGATGGACTTTTTTTTTGTTGAAGATATTTTTTCTTTAATCTAAATTACATTTGTGATTGACAATTTTTGTTGTGATACTTTCATGAGCATAAACATTTATGTCATCAACATTTGGTTGAAAACAAAATAGGCCACCACGAACGTGACCAAAAAATGAAAAATAAAATTGATTTGCCATGAAGGCTAAAAATGGAGTATTATTTCAGTCAACAAACGTTGCCATCTTATTTAAATTGAAACATATTTTTAAATAAATGGTACAGTACATTTTGCTCTGGTAATCCACTGGAAATCCTCCCCTCTGGGCCCAAGAGTTCAAAGCTTTTAATCTCAATCAGATCCGATCAGATTTTGAAATCCCATTTTTTGTGATCCAGGATCAGACAAGTCGGCCAAATGTTGTCCCTGGAGTTCAAAGCAATTCAGGATAGGATCAGTCTGATCCAGATTACGATTTTTCAAGATGACTAGATCCTGAATATCAGTGCTTTAATCCTACCGATCGCCATCTAGTGGATATGAAAAATAATACAAGGAAGACAAGAGACCACATTGCAGAGACATCTATAATGTTTAATTATATTTCTAAATACATAAAGGACATCAAATCATAATGAAATTGTAATAAAAAAAAATACTCCCACTAGGGTAACAACAATAAAGCATTCATTCAAAGGCAGCTGGATCATCCAGGCGTGCTTTGAGGAGCTGAATTCTCAGTGAGGTTTCAGTTTGCTGAAGCCGGCACAGCTGTATTTGTTCTTCGGCCAGACGGATCTGCATCTCTGCCCTCTCCGTTTCACGGCTCAGCAGAGTCTCGTAGGCATCATCCCTCTGCTCTGGTTTTCTGGTGCGCTTGCATTTTCTCTTTAGAGGTGGCTCTTGCAGTGTGTCATCAGGCCTGGCTGAAGGTCCAGCTTCTGGATCCACATGGGTCAGGAGGACCTCATCTTCAATGGTGTGTGTCACATCAGGTGCATTGACGACCTGAAATGAAAGTTTATCAATATATTTTATACCCCTTAATACGATGATCACAAGCATGCAACCTGGAAAATTGTAGTACTAGGATGCTATGTAAGACATATAGCCATTGTAGTACTATGAAAATAACAATTATACAAGATAATAATTGTAGTTCTATAGGAACAAGGATAAAATCACACATACCTGCGACTCACCATCCAGTACAACGTTTGGTATTCCATGTAAAGATTGTGACTGCTGACCACCAATGATATCAAGTACCACATCTGTGTATTGTCCCCTTTTAAGTGGTTTGTTACCCGTCTGTGGGTTTTTAGCCTGGCTGTGGTCTTTGGTAGCTTGCTGCTTCAAATGCTTCCACCTCAACCTCACTTGGTCCACCGTCCTCTTGTGTCCAGATCCTGTGGCATTCACATTGTCTGTAACTTCCATCCATATTCTGCTCTTCACTTTAGTCGCTCCACCCTCTCTGTTAAAGCTACCAACTATGGAGTCATAATTTTTCCTTACACCCTGCAGCAGTGCATGGGTCTCAGCAGATGTAAAATCAGGCCCCTTTTTGTCCATCTTTCCAACTCAATGGTTTGGTCAGGTCAGCAATTACTTTTGAAAGGTGATGACAGATGATGGACTTTTTTTTTGTTGAAGATATTTTTTCTTTAATCTAAATTACATTTGTGATTGACAATCTTTGCTGTGATACTTTTATGAGCATAAACATTTATGTCATCAACATTTGGTTGAAAACAAAATAGGCCACCACAAATGTGAGCAAAAATGGAAAAAAGGTATTTCCCATGAAGGCTAAAAATTGTGTATTATTTCAGTTAACAAACTTTGCCATCTTATTTAAATTGAAACATATTTTAAAATAAATGGTGCAGTACATTTTGCTCGAAATCCACCCCTCTGGTGGGATCAGGATAATCCAGTTCTTTGGGATCAAACTGATCCCAATCCTGTGTTGTCGGTTTGAACTACCCATTTTGAAGATTTGATCCAGATTAAAGCTTGGATTGGATTTCCTGATCTGATCGGATATCAAAGTGATCCTAATCCTGTTTTTTGGTTTTGAACTCCCCAAAATCCAAATCTGATCTGATCAGATAGGGATTAAAAGTTTTGAACTCCTGGGCCCAGGATCTAGTCATCTTGAAAAATCGTAATCTGGATCAGGGTGATCCTATCCTGAATTGCTTTGAACTCCAGGGACAAAATCTGTCCGACTTGTCTGATCCTGGATCACAAACAATGGGATTCAAAAATCTGATCGGATCTGATTGAGATTAAAAGTTTTGAACTCCTGAGCCCAGGAGTTCAAAACTTTTAATCCCTATCTGATCAAATCAGATTTGGATTTTGGGGAGTTCAAAACCAAAAAACAGGATTAGGATCACTTTGATATCCGATCAGATCAGGAAATCCAATCCAAGCTTTAATCTGGATCAAATCTTCAAAACGGGTAGTTCAAACTGACACACAGGATTGGGATCAGTTTGATCCCAAAAAACTGGATTATCCTGATCCCACCAGAGGGGTGGATTTCCAGTGGATTACCAGAGCAAAATGTACTGTACAATTTATTTTAAAATATGTTTCAATTTAAATTAGATTGCAAAGTTTGTTAACTGAAATAATACACAATTTTTAGCCTTCATGGAAAATACATTTTATTTTTCCATCTTTTGCTCACGTTTGTGGTGGCCTATTTTGTTTTCAACCATATATATCCACAAGATGGCGATCGGTAGGATTAAAGCACTGATATTCAGGATCTAGTCATCTTGAAAAATCGTAATCTGGATCAGGGTGATCCTATCCTGAATTGCTTTGAAATCCAGGGACAAAATCTGTCCGACTTGTCTGATCCTGGATCACAAAAAATGGGATTTAAAAATCTGATCGGATCTGATTGAGATTAAAAGTTTTGAACTCCTGGGCCCTGGTGATGCATCTTCAGCCCAGAAGGGTATTTTGAAATCCAGCTATATAGAGCCATATCTGTCACCACAGGAGGAAGAGGTTGAATGTTATTTTAAAATAGTGAGTAGCATATTGCATTTAAATATAAAACATCCACAGATTAGTAGAAGATTAAAACATAGCAGACTATTTTTATAATTATGAGAAGGAAAAGACATTATGAGTGATGTTGGTTCCGGCTCCAGTGCCGGCCCCATCAGCCATGGTCCCTGCTCCAGAACCGGACCTTACAGCCATGTTTCCGGCTTCAGTTCCGGTTCCCACAGCCATGATTCCGGCTCCAGAACCGGCCCATGCAGCCATGGTCCCTGCTCCAGAACCGGACCATACAACCATGGTTCTGGCTCCAGTTCCAGCCATGGTTCTGGCTCAAGTACCGGGCCCAGCAGCCATGGTCCCCACTCCGGCTCCTCGTCGCCTGTTGGCTCTCCGGCCGACGCCAGCTCACTGTGTCCTGTCGGTGTACCGGCCGACTCCAGCATCTCGTCTCCTGTTGGCTCTCCGGCCAATGCCAGCTCCCCGTCTCCTGTCGGCGTACCGACCGTCTCAAGTCCACTCTTGAGTCTCTTCTCAAGTCCCCTCTCAAGTCCTCTCTCGAGTCACCTCTCGAGTCTCTTCTCGAGTCCCCTCTCGAGTTCCCTCTCGAGTCTCCTCTCTAGTCCCCTCTCGAGTCCCCTTTCAAGTCACCTCTCGAGTCCCCTCTCAAGTCCCTACCCGATGTCCTGGTCCGTTGGAGGTTCCGCTGGGGGTCCTGCCAACTCTATGTCCTGTGTCGTTGGGGGTCCCGCCGACTACTCTTCTGCCGGGGGTCCTGCCAACCCTATGTCCTGTGCCATTGGAGGCCCCGCCGTCAACTCTTCTGCCGGGGGTCCTGCCAACCCTATGTCCTGTGTCGTTGGAGGCCCCGCCGTCAACTCTTCTGCCGGGGGTCCTGCCAACCCTATGTCCTGTGTCGTTGGAGGCCCCGCCGACTACTCTTCTGCCGGGGGTCCTGCCAACCCTATGTCCTGTGCCGTTGGAGACCCCGCCGACTACTGTTCTGCCGGGGGTCCTGCCAACCCTATGTCCTGTGCCGTTGGAGGTCCAGCCGACACCTGTTTCATTACATTACATGTCATTTGTTAGACGCTTTTATCCAAAGCGACTTACATACATTCGGTACTGTGGACAATCCCCACAGGAGCCATTTGGGGTGAAGTGTCTTGCCCAGGGACACAACGACATGCTGACTGCAGTGGGACTCGAACTTGCTATCCCCTGATTCGAAGTCCAGTACACTATCCACTGAGCCACAGCCTCGTCGGGTGTCCTGCCAACCCCATGTCCTGTTCCGTTGGTGGTTCCGTTGGGAGTCCTGCCAACTCCGTGCCCTGACCTGTTGGGGGTCCAGCCGACTCCTGCTCCGCCGGATTTCCTGCCAACACCATATCCTGTCCTGTTGGGGGTCCCGCCGACACGTGCTCCGCCGGGTTTCCTGCCAACACCATGTCCTGTCCTGTTTGGGGTCCCATCGACACCAGCCCTTGCTCCGTCGTGGGTCCCACTGACACCAGCCCATGTTCCGTCCAGGGTCCTGTCTACGCCTGACCCACCAGGGGTTCCACCAGCTCCTGCCCGTCCTTGTGCCCGGCGCCCTGAGTTCCCCAGCCGTGGTCTTCGCCCTCGAGCCCGGCCCCCTGACTTTCCCGGCCGCGGTCCTCGCCCTCGAGCCCGGCCCCCTGACTTTCCCGGCCGCTGCCTTCACCCTCATGCCCGGCCCCCTGAGTTTGCCCGCTGTGGCCTTCGCCCCTTTTTGAACTCTGCCTTGCCCCCGAGCCGTCTGCCCGAGACCCCCTCCTCGAACTCTGCCTTGCCCCCAGGCCGTCCGCCCGAGATTCCCACCATGAACTTTGCCTTGCCCCCGGCCGTCCGCCCGAGACCCCCTCCTTGATCGCTGCTTTGCCCCTCGGGCCGTCCGCCCGAGTCCCCCTTCTCGGCTTCTGCTTTGCCCCGGGATTTCCGTCCGAAATCCCACCTTTTTCTCCGACCCCTCTGACCTTCTAACCCAGGTATGCGCAATATCTCCATCTGTGCGCCTTGTAGGGGATTTCAATATCCACATTGATGACACAACCAGTAAATATGCCATTGAATTTCTGAAAACTCTACAATGCTTCAACTTTACACAGCACATCAACTTCCCCACACACAGACGTGGACACATCCTGGACCTAGTCTGCTCCACTGGTCTCTCCGCCCACCACCTATCCAGCCTCGACCTTCACATCTCCGACCACCTGGCCATCACCATGGACATTAATATCCCCATCCCCATCCAAAAACACAAGTGCACAATAACCTTCAGAATCCTTAAATCCCTGTCTCCCTCAGCACTCAGCCTGCTTCACCTGCAAGATGTCCGCCTTCCCCCCCACCGTCCTGACAATCCATGTCAACTGGTGGACTACTACAACACCACCCTCTCCTTCTGTCTTAATGAACTGGCCCCCCCAAAAACCAAAACTGTCTCTTTCACACATTCAGCTCCCTGGTACACCCCCGAACTCCGCCAAATGAAATTAAAAAAACGCCAACTGGAACACCTTCATAAGAAAACCACTCTAACAGTTCATCTCCATGCCTACACCGACGACCTACATCAGTACAATAACGCACTCAAAGCAGCCCGGTCCAACTACTACTCACAACTGATACACTCCGGCTCCAGCAACCCCAAGGCTCTGTTCTCCACCATCAGCACACTCCTTAAACCCTGTGACAACGCCACCCCATCCTTCACAACCGCACAGTGCAATTCTTTCCTCTCATTCTTTCAGTCCAAAATCGACAGCATTTATAGAACCCTGACCTCCTCAGCAGCCCTCCCCATCTCCCCTCCTGGCTCCCCCCCCCCCTTCACCTCACAGCCCCTATCCCGGTTCTCCCCTGTGACCCCAATGCAACTGTCCACCCTCATGGCTGGAATGAACTTCACCTGCACTCTGGACCCCATACCAACTACATTTGTCAGGGAATGCCTCCCTCCCATCTCCCAACTCATAACCATAATCATTAACTCCTCCCTCTGCTCTGGATCAGTCCCCCCTTCACTCCAACTGGCTGCTGTCACACCTATACTGAAAAAACCTGGACTCACACCTGACATCATGTCCAACTTCCGGCCCATCTCCAATCTCCCCTTCCTATCAAAACTACTCGAACGTGTTGTCGCCTCCCAACTGAAATCCCACCTCAGCTCCAATAACCTGTTTTAACCCTTTCAATCAGGATTCCGCACAAAGCACAGCACAGAAACAGCCCTCCTCAGAATCACTAACAACCTCCTCCTCTCCTCAGACTCCGGCAATCTCAACATCCTCATCCTCCTCGACCTCACAGCAGCGTTCGACACCATCAACCACACCATCCTGCTGTCCCATCTGGAATCATCACTTAAAATCACTGACACTGCACTCTCCTGGCTGAAATCATACCTCACCGACAGACATCAGTTTATCAACTATATAACTGCACTTCCTCCACTGCCGTGCCCCAGGATTCGGTGCTTGGTCCCCTCCTCTTCATCCTCTATATGCTCCCCCTTGGAAAAATTATCCGCCGCCACAACCTCCAGTATCACTGCTACGCGGATGACATCCAACTCTACATCTCCACAAAAACCATCACTGCCACAACTCACTCCACACTCACCAACTGTCTCTCAGAAATTAAATCCTGGATGCAAACAAACTACCTTCAACTGAACAGCGACAAATCAGATATCATCATAATCTGACCCACATCCCGCACCAACACCACCCAGAACTTCAACCTCACCCTTGACAACACCACTCTAACCCCCTCTCCTCACATTCGCAACCTTGGAGTAATCTTTAACAGCCAGCTCAAATTCGATAAACACACAAACCATATCACCAGGACTGCCTTCTTCCATCTAAAAAACATTGCGCGCCTCCGCCCCTCACTCTCCTTCCCGGCTGCTGAAACCCTCATCCATGCATTCATCACTTCAAGACTGGACTACTGCAACAGCATCCTGTATGGTTCATCATCCAAAATTCTAAATAAACTACAATATATCCAGAACTGCGCTGCCCGCCTCCTCACCCACACCCGCTCCAGAGACCACATCACCCCCGTCCTTCAAAATCTGCACTGGCTCCCTGTCCGTCAACGAATACACTTAAAAATCCTTCTGCTAACACACACAGTTCTCAATAACCAGGCTTCCCCCTATACCTCACCGACCTGATCCACCACTACACCCCTTCCCGCAGCCTTCGTTCATCAGAAGCGAACCTCCTCTCTATCCCCACACAAACCAAGCTCCGAACCTGGGGGGACAGAGCCTTTTCCATCGCTGCCCCCACCCTCTGGAACTCCCTTCCACAACACATCAGAGACTGCACCGACCCCCCCCCCACTTTCAAAACACTGACCAAAACACACCTCTTCAGATTGTCTTTTAATTCGTGAATTATGTTGTTTGCTGTTTTAATATTTTTTATTCTATTTTATCTCGTTTTATCACCACTGTAAAGCGTCTTTGAGCACCTGAAAAAGCGCTTTGAAATTAAATGTATTATTATTATTTCCGGTTAGCATTAGCATGTGGCTAAATATTACGTTTTCTAAGAAAAAGTTCATTTAAGATGAAATGACACGTAGTGTTGTACACTAAACACACTGACTTTGACACTGAGATGTTATTATTGCTGAATATTAAATGAATGCACCGTTTTATTTTAAAAAGCTTTATTTAAAAGGAAAACCCTGTTGTTCACATGACGTCACTTCCGGCTTCACGTTATCTTTGTTTTAGGCCGTTAAAATGTATTAAATAAAAAGTCATGAATGAGAATATGAGGAGAAAATGCGTGTGGAGTTATACAACAAACACACAACGTCTAAATCCTCTATTTTAGCGATATTAAATCCAGAGGAAAGAAGCCGGGAGGAAGACCCGCCCATCGTTGAAGCAGCCAATGAGAAGAGGAGCCAGGAATCACATGTACACACGGAGCACTGACAGACGGTGGGCGTTTCTCAATGTCGAGTATGCTTGCTTGGTAGCACATGGCCGTTTCTCAATCGCGAGGATGCTGGCTTGGTAGTCGCGTACTTCCAAGTCACTTCCTTCAGAAACGAAGCAAGTATGCTTCCAAGCCACGGCTTCAGAAAACGAAAAAGAATGGAACAGGCTAACAACTGTGCCACTCTCTCTAACGGTTTCAACATAAACTGTACCGAAAATAAATACCTCACGATGTCTGTCTAATTATGAACTTGCTTTACTTTCACGGAACACATTTTTGGTGATTACAAACAAATGTAACAAAGTAACATATTTACCAACACATGTTCTACGCCACTACATACTTACATTTAAATGTGTGCTGCGTCGGTTCAGCCATTCTCCGCAAGGGTTTTTGAAATTGGTCCGTGCGCAAAGCATTGTGGGGATTTTAAGGACGCGAAGTCTACCCATGTGCAGCCTCGAAATTTCCCCCAAACCAAGGACGCGGCCTCGGTGGAATTCCAAGTATGCTGGGGATTGGAACAGTCCTTCGGCAGCACTCGATGACGTAGCATCCTTGAAATATTGGCTTGGAAGCCAGTATCCTCGAGATTGAGAAACGGCCCATGTCTTCCGTGGGGATTTTAAGACCGCGGTGTCTACACATGGGCAGCCTCGAAATTTCTCCAAACGAAGTACGCCGGGCTCGGTAGAATTCCAAGTATGCTGGACATTGGAACAGTACTTCGGCAGCACTCGATGACGTAGAATGCTTGAAATAGTGGCCGTTTCTCAATCACGAGTACGCTTGCTTGGTAGAACATGTCTTCCGAGTCACTTCCTTCAGAAGGCAAGAATCCTAATTAACACCCAATTAATTCTGTCCTTTCCCCGCTCAGGTCGTCGCACGCATCTCTGCTTGTCTAGCTGACATCTCTCAGTGGATGTCTGCTCACCACCTCAAGCTCAACCTTGACAAGACTGAACTGCTTTTCCTTCCGGTAAAAGATTGTCCCACTCTTGACCTGACAATCAACATCGGCACCTCTATTGTTTCCCCGACTCAGACTGCAAGGAATCTGGGTGTGATCCTAGATAACAACCTGTCCTTCACTGCAAACATAGCTGCTACAACCCGCTGCTGCAGATACACGCTTTACAACATCAGGAGGATACGTCCCCAGCTGACCCAGAAAGCGACGCAGGTTCTGGTCCAGGCTCTCGTCATCTCACGCCTAGACTACTGCAACTCCCTCCTGGCTGGTCTACCTGCATGTGCCATCCGACCTCTGCAGCTCATCCAGAATGCAGCGGTTCGTCTGGTCTTCAACCTTTCTAAATTCTCCCACACCACGCCGCTCCTCCGCTCCCTTCACTGGCTTCCGGTAACTGCTAGAATCCACTTCAAGACAATGGTACTTGCGTACCATGCTGCGAATGGATCTGGCCCTTCCTACATCCAGGACATGGTTAAACCGTACACCCCAGCACGTGCACTCCGCTCTGCATCAGCCAAACAGCTCGCTGCACCCTCACTGCGAGGGGGACCCAAGTTCCCATCAGCAAAAACACGTGGGTTTTCTATCCTGGCTCCAAAATGGTGGAATGAGCTCCCCATTGACATCAGGACAGCAGAAATCTTACACACCTTCCGGCGCAGGCTGAAAACTAATCTCTTTCGACTCCACTTCGAGCGATAGAACTATTAACAAAGCACTTATATACTAATAAAGGACTGGCTTATCTAAAGCCAGTTGAGTAGCACTTGAAATGTTTTTGCTCTATGAAACCTGATGTACTTATATGAATCTGTTTTCTTCAAGGTTGTATTTTGTTGGTCGAACGCACTTATTGTTGCTACACGGACCACTATTGCGGTAAGCATGTTGTAACTTCCGGTTGTTGTTGTCATTGTCATCTCCGGGTATCCCGTGTGCCTGTTCTGTTGCTGATAGCTTATTATCTTAACTTAATCGATAGTTTTAAAACTCTTGATCACGGCAACTGCCTGACGTTGTAATCACACGTTACTACAACTTAAGCACTCACAACTCTCCTTCTCTTAGCGACTGTAACTCCACAGTTGCCTACACTCTTTTCGGGTTTGCTAACGGTCGCTACTTTAGCTTGATAGCTAGCCATGGCTCTGTCCCCACCCTCGGGTGCTATTCCCTGCTCTAACTGTCTCATGTTTGGTTACTTCCCTACCTCTTTTACTGGTACCGATACATGTGTTAAATGTAGTATAGTTGTTAGGTTGGAGGCGGGAATCATAGCCATAGAAGCCTGGCTCCGCATCTTAGAAAGTAACTCAGCTACAGTAAAGCCCATGTTAGCCGGTGCGGACCGGCAAAAGATAGCTCCTATTAGCCGTCCCTCGGCAACTCCCGAGCAGCAGGGAGACTGGGTGACTGTTCAGAAGGGGCATAACGCGAAACCCGCAGGTCCCCACCAACCTGTTCACGTATCTAACAGATATTCCCCACTCAGCGAGACACCCGTTGAGAAGCCAACTCTGGTTATTGGTAGCTCTATTATGAGACACGTGAATTTAGAGACCGAAGCCTCCACAGTCACATGCATTCCGGGGGCCAGAGCGGGCGACGTTGAGGCGCATCTTAAACTGCTGGCTAAAAATAAACGTAAATACAGTAGGATTGTTATTCACGTCGGTGGTAATGATGTTCGTTTAAGCCAATCAGAATGCACCAAACTTAATGTAGAGTCGGTGTGTAGTTATGCTAAAACAATGTCGGACACCGTAATCTTCTCTGGTCCCCTCCCCAATCTGATCAATGATGACATGTATAGCCGCATGTCATCATTTCAGCGCTGGTTGTCTTGGTGGTGCCCAGCAAACAATGTGGGCTTCGTAAATAATTGAACAGCCTTCTGGGGAAAACCTGGTCTGATAAAGAGAGACGGCATTCATCCTACTTTGGAAGGTGCAAATCTCATTTCGGCAAACATTTCAGGGCTTTGTGGACTTAATCCATGACAAACTGGAGTTGAGACCAGGATGCGGAGTCGCAGTCTTACACGCTTCTCTGCGCTCCCTCCTAGGCAGTCATCCATAGGAATCCCGAACCCAATAAAATACCCAATATTAGCGGTGTGTGTGTCTGCCCAAGGACAATTTAAGGTAAAACCTAATAGAGGTGTCATACATAATAACCTAATAAAAGTAAATGTAACAACTACTACAGTGCAACAAAACAGGAATATTAAATGTGGTCTCTTAAACATAAGATCTCTAGCATGTAAAGCAATATTGGTAAATGATTTAATATCAGATTATAATATTGATATATGCTGTCTCACTGAAACTTGGTTGAGACATGAAGAATATGTCAGCATAAATGAGGCCACTCCACCCAGCCATATCAATACTCATATTGCCCGAGGCGTGGGCCGAGGAGGTGGAGTTGCAGCAATCTTTGACTCAAGTTTACTTATCAATACTAAACCAAAATTAAATTATACTCCTTTGAAAGTCTCGTTTTTTAGTCTTACGCATCCGACCTGGAAAACTTTGCAGCCAATCTTATTTGTTACAGTGTACCGTGCACCAGGTCCTTATTCAGAATTCTTATCAGAATTCTCTGAGTTTTTATCAACTTTGATTCTTAAAACAGATAAAGTAATTATCGTAGGTGACTTTAATATTCATGTTGACGATGATAAAAATAGCCTTACTGTTGCATTTAACTCTATATTAGATTCTGTTGGTTTTTGTCAGAGTGTAAATAAACCAACCCACTGCTATAATCACACTCTCGACCTTGTTCTGACTTATGGTATTGAAATTGAGCAACTATTAGTCGAACCGCATAATCCTGCTTTATTCGACCATTTCTTAGTAACTTTTGAAGTACTGTTACTAGACTACAAAGCATTAGTCAAAAGCTCCTGCAGCAGAAACCTATCTGTTAGTGCTATAGCCAAATTTAAGGAAGAGATTCCACCAATACTTAACTCGATAGCATGTCTGCATGTAGGGGAGGAAACTTATACAAAATGTACACCACCCCAAATTGATCATGTTGTTGATAGTGCTACAGATGCGCTGCGAATAAAATTAGACTCTGTTGCTCCTTTGAAAAAGAAGAAAATAAAACAACATAGATTAGCTCCATGGCATAATGCCGAACCCGCAAAATAAAGCAAAAGACGAGACAAATTGAAAGGATATGGCGTTCCACTAAACTTGAAGAATCTCGTTTAATTGGCATATTACTCTCAATGAATATAAGAAAGCACTGCGTAAAGCGAGAGCAGCCTACTACTCTTCATTAATAGATGAGAATAAGAATAATGCAAGATTTCTTTTCAGCACTGTAGCCAGGCTGACAGAGAGCCATAGCTCGATTGAGCCTTCTATTCCCATAGCACTCAGTAGTAATGATTTTATGTGCTTTTTAACGATAAAATTGTTACTCTTAGAAACAAAATTAATGACCTCTTGCCTTTGACTAGTATA